>JAUZNJ010070806.1:0-25721 GCA_034780135.1 Jordanella pulchra
GCAACGAAATTTCGTTCTGTATACACCTTGTGCATGCAAAATGACAATAAAGATTTTCAATTCAATTCAATTCAATTTCACTTGAACTATAAGCTTTATCAAAAAAGGTTTAGCGCCTAGTCTTCAAAGTAGACAGGGTGTCTGCTTCATAAATGAACGGTGGATGTTGGTTTAAAAATGGAGGGGCCTGATGAATATACAGTACATGTGAATAAAGATCTGTTTCCCATTCTACTTTTAGAAAAACCATTGGTATACTGTAAGTCCGTTTATTTATATAACGGTGATTTACAACACAATTCAACTTAAGGTGCTTTACAGACATAATTCATTTAAGAAAACCCAGATATTTGCATCCAGTCATTGGATTTGCAGCATTTCCTCCACCTTAATGAGGATGGTATCCTAGTCAACCTGCAGGTTGCTGTTTTAAATTCCTCCACTAGGAACATAAGGAGCATTCAGATCTTTGATATAAGATGGAACTTGGTTATCTGGGGCTGTAAAAAGTACAATTTTAAATCTAGATTTTACAGGAAGCCAATAAAGAGAAGCTTAAATAGGGGAAATCTGACCCCGTTTTTAATGTTCACCAGAACTCTGGCTGCAGCCTTTCAGATCAGCTGGATTCTTCTACTTCCTGATAGTAGAGGATAACAGTGGAGACTTGAAGTAGCAAATGTGTGGGCTAGTTTTTCTATGTCACTTCTGGACAAAATATTTATATTTTTTAATGGCCTATTCTTAAATAACGAAGTGTAAGTTGCACAAATGAGTTTTGGGCTACATCCAGTCATTCACCGATTTGAACATTTATTTACATATTAATGATTGTAACCACCTGCCCTGTGGCCGACTGTCAGAAGGGTACCTGTCATATTTCGTGGCTCTCTGACCACCAACTGCAGGAATAGCAGATTGGTGTTTTGCCCAAGTACACAAATGACAGAGGGCTTGAACCAGCCACCCACCGGTTAACCCCAGCATCTTTAGTGATGGTTGTTATTATACCCACAGAATATTTTGCCAATATTCTGGTGCTACACAAAGGAAATCCCTTAAATCTCTGTTGATATCAGATTTTAATAATGTCATCATCACAAATCACTACAAAGTTTTTTATTATCATGAAAAACTTGAAACATCTGTATTGACAGAATAGAAAATATATTTTAAAGTATAGCTTTTATGCCTTCAAGACATGCATGTAGTCTAACTGGTTGGATCCAACGGGACTTTTGGATAAAAAAATCAGAGTATTATCTCAATAACAGTGGGAATCAATCCCCTGCTTCCTTTTTACCAATGGAAATCATTTAAAGGTTATTGGCACCAGCACTGATCCCTGTTGTTCTCCAAAGAAACCCTGAGGTTTGAAGAAGGTTTACAATAAACATGAAAAAACTGAAATCTGTCAGACAAATACGATTTTAACCAGCTTAATGTTGTTTCTTTGATTCTTACACCACATTCAAACCAAGAGAATCTTGTCATCAACAGTATCAGATGCTGCACTGAGATCTAACAGGATAATTACAGTCTAGAGGGAATAACAGCTACTTAAGCTAACTATTTCAGTAGATTTGTCATATCTAAATTTAGGGTGCTATTAAGCTGAACAATTCCTTAAATAATGTGAAATATAACCTTTCTTCTACTAGATGTCAGAGCCCCTCAGAGCATGAAAAGAACAGCAGCACATGTACAGACAACAGAGAGTGCTGCAGCTGGAAAGGAGCAAAGCAAGAAAGGAAAGACGGATGTGGAGCCTTCAACAAGGTCAAGGTGAGAGAAAAATGCTACATTTATTAATAAGGGAAAATCAATGCAGCACTGACTGCAGCTTAAACATGATGCACGTTCTTCCAAGCAGCAACGGGCCAATTATTACCATCATGATCAAATCTTTAAATGTGTTTTACCCTTTTTTTATTCTCCTTAATTTCATACTGAACAGCAAATCATCTATCTAGTGAATTGGGCAAATACAGAGAGAATAAACTTGAATTTGCTCTTAGCTTTGCTGTTATCATGAGCACTAGAAACTGCTGGTGTTACTGATATCAGAGGAAGTGAAAATCTGCTCAATAGGACAAATATATTATTGGTGTTAAAATTCCCATACATGGTATTTAACATATCATAGGCTGTCAAATGCAACATCTATCTGTTTACCTGCTCCCCCTGAAAAAATAAAAGTCTTATTTTAAGTGTGTAATGTCTTGTGTCCTTTCAGCTGCTTCCTCATTCAGGGGTCGCCACAGTTCACAGACTTGGTGAAGTTTTAACACAGGAGCCATTCTTGATTATTCCCTCTTCAAGTTATTGAAATAAAGTTGGACTTATTTTAAATCAGCCTTTGCATTGATATAGCTTTTGCAGTTTGTAGTTTAAGCTCTAACAATGAAGCCGATAATGATGATATAACAGGACGTCGTTGGGGGTAAATAAGGATTCTTTTACTTGAGTTACATGAACAGGACTGCAGTGTGTGTTTCCCCAGAGGCCTGATGACGCAGCAGAGAAAACACGTCTGTCTTTACTGGAGGACAAACTCACAGACTCCCTCACTCTGCTGCTACAGCTCCGTAATAAGGTACCGCAACCCACAACCACCGAGGGGGGGTGTTGCTGTTATTATTGGTACATTTCTGATTTAATTACAACAGTTTATAGTTCAGACAACCTTGAAATATGTAATACTTGGCTTTTTTCTGTTGAGAAGCAATGCTTAATGTCGAGGTTAGAAAATGTGAGTTTTTCATGTTAACAGAAATATTTTTGAAGTAAACTCTACAACTGAAATACAACTTTATGTTCGTTTTTAAGGAGAAAAATCTAAAATAATCTTGGAATCTCTAATAATGGAGCAGATGGGAATGAAAAGTAAGGAAGATGATTGTTAGTGTTTTTACATAAAAATATTAAACAACAAAATGAACTTTACTTTGTCACAGAGCAGTGTTGGTCATCAGAGACTATTTTTGTCAAACACCAGCCGTCAGCAAACACACAGTGCCATCTAATGTTGTTTTTGTGCATGTCTGGGTCTCTGACTGGTTCTCAGCTGCTACAGGAACTGTGCTAAACTCAGGCTGCAGCTCCCCAGCAGCCTGAGTCTGATGCCCTGTGTTGTTCGTTCTTTAGAATGTGTCCCGAAGGGTCCTGGAGAAGATAGTGTTGGACAGCCTTGATGTATCCAGCAGAGAAGCTGGTATGTTTGCTCTGTCCTACGTTTTGTTCATGTTCTTGCTTTGCATGTTTCCTAAACCTTTGTTTTGCTGTGTAGGCCCACCCCCAGACCTACAGGCCGCTGACACCCTGGGCATCCACCCAACCTCCAGTGACCTTCCCAAAATCAGAGGTCAGGAGGACCAGGGAGGAGGCGGGAATGGGAAGAAACATCTGCTTCCACCTTCAGGGTGTCAAAGCAGCAATGTAAACTCTCTGCTCATTTCTGGTTAGAAAGCCAATCTCTGTTACAGCTGTAAATCTTTTATGACCTGTTTTGCAATTTAACCTTTAATATACATAATTATTCCAGTCTGGTATATTGCATTTATTTAATTTAAACAGTACTAACATTGAGCACTTGTGTAAACAGAATAAAATAATGTATAATTTTATTTTGTCATGTTTTGGGTAACGTTGATAGAACCTACCTCAATCCTTCGCTGCTCAGTCAATAAAAGAATCTTTTCATACAAATGTCTTGAAATGTTTCTGATGAATCAAAGTTAGACGTCTGTCAAAACTTTATGTCTTAAATGTTACGTATGATGTCTTATCAGTGAGTAAATAATATCAATGGAAAAAGTAAACAACAAAAGAAACACACTCAAACAGAGCAACTGTATGAAATAATATAGTCATTTATTTATTTCCAGCAAATTACAATATCCTGCAGTGAGAAAGCCTTCCTCCTGCCTCACAGAAGGAGTATTTTAGGAGACAAACATGTAGAAGATGTCAGACGTTACAAGACTGCATGTGTCTACATCAGTTTTCCTTAAAAGGCAGCATAGTGGACAGGTGGGCATTTCAATTCAACAGCTCAGTCTGGCTCTGGATGCCTAAGGGTTCGCAGGATTCTCTACTAGGATACAAAAAGCAAAGATGGGCAGTGAGTGTTATTAGATTGTTTTTGGAAAGTTATCTATCTTATATTTTGGAAGCTTAGTTCAATTTCCAAAACGTCCTGTTGAATCACATAAACGGAAAGAAATAATCACAGTTCTAGCTACATTTACATAGAGCAATCATCACACTGTACATCTTTTATTGATCCAAGCTAGTTTAACAATACTTTTTCGTGGCCTTCATGACTCCTAAATGGTTACTCTGAGCTGAACTCGGCTTTGACCGTCTGATTTCTGCATGTAATCTGAGCCTTTGGGACACCGTGGCAGTAAGATCACTGCTGTCATATCACAGGGAGCTCCAAAACACAGGCCCAGGGTGATAGGAAATCTGACAGCACAGATGACAGACTGAGCCAGAAGAAAATGACAAAATAAACAACCTTATATATAGAATAAATATAGTATGTACAATTTGCTTTGTGTGCTTCTAAAAATAAATAGACGTAGCATTAATTGCCTCTTTATCGAAGTATAAACATCTTTCCATTAAAGTAGAGAGAGAATGCTGGCACCGGGTTGAAAAAGAGCGTATCAATGACACAAACTGATGGAGAGAGATGTTTGTTGTTTTTTCCTTATTTTTTAACCCTGCAGTGCCATCTGGTGGTGGGTTATTCAAACTACAGTACACTGTTGCATTTGAATGGCACAGAAACAGCTGCTTTGTCTTTAAAAGTGGTGTTTTAAACAACTTCATCTAGAAGAAATCATCTGTGAGTTATAAAGATTAGGAAACAACAAAAGGAATACAAAAGAAAACAACAACAATCAAAGTTTTAGTTTTAAACACCTGGCATTCAGAAAAATCTTTAAGACAGTAAAGCAAAGGATTTTTAAAACAATCAAAATGTATTTTTGTACATCAGCACTATGTGCCCTGTGTGTGCATTTTGCTGGCCCCCTTAAAGAAAATTCACAAACAGATACAAATAAAAATAAAACTTAAACATCATACTGTGCTCTGTCACCTGCTATCTTGGTGCTGTCTTTTCAAATAACTTCCAACACATAATCTTTTTTCTCTCCAATAAAGATGGGAAGAGATGATGTGAAGGTAGGCAGCATGCAGTGCGGTGGGAAGATGAAGACATTTGCTTCAGTGAATCAGTAAACCGCAGCTGATGGTTCTTGGCCTTAAATAAAACCCATCCATGAATGTAGTGTTCAGACTCTACAGTTTGACAGATGGATGTTAGACGATTCTTTTTATGTTTTGCAAAAAAAAAAAAAACAAAGAACAAAATTCAAATAAAATCTCATTTAGAACACAGAGAAACAGGAGATGGATTATTTATGAATAACAGAGTTAAATAACAAACAATGATGTTAACCTTAACCAATATTTTACTTAACTATGACTTGTTTCTTGAAATAAGCTTGTTGAATAAACTTTATATCACTTATGTTTCAAACGTCACCATATCTTCTAAATTAAACTTCATACCAATAAGTGTATCTTTGACCAAATGACTATTAGCTAATGCTAATGAATTAACTTTCTTAGAAAAAGTCCCACAGTTCTGAATTCTTTCAACAAGCCTTCATAGCAGATGTTTTTTGAATTTACATGTCATTAGTTAGAAAATGTTTTCAAAAAGCTCTCTACTTGTTCATAAAGTAACCAGCTCTTGTCTTTAGTTTAAGCTAGCAGTTGCTAACGACATAGTGGATCCCCACAAGTTATGTTGAGGATGTCCAACAGTGGTTTCCTAAATGTGTAAAAACTGTTGGCTGGCTCTTTGCTGGACCATTTCCTTTGTTCCCATAGGTACAAGTAAAGACAAATGGTTCCTACTTTTAAATGGATTTAGATAAAAGGAACATCTAAATCAGCTGCTTTTAAATCGTGCTGAGACTGGGCTTGTGGACAGCATTAGAAAGCTAATGCTGCTCATTTTGAGAATTTGAAAATGGGTAAAAAAAACAACATTTCAATCCTGGTACAAGAGTCTCAGGGTATGATAGTGTTAAAGGTTCTATATTGTATTTTTTAAGCTTCCCATTATCATAGTATTCAGTTGTTATGATTCATTAGTTAATTTGTAGTACTATTTTTCACTGCAACTCTGCCCTTCCACAAGTGGGTGTCTCTGATTTCAGGACGTCGGTTTTAGTTGGACAGTTAGTCTCAACATTCAGCAGAAATGAACGCGCTCTGCTTCCCATCATCACTCGCTGTTTGGAGAAATTGTGCTTGCTGTTTACTGTGCAGATCCACCAAGGTGAAAATAGGGGACAGGTTAGCACGTTCCTAAATACGACGCTAACGGCTGCATGTTTTCCAGGTTAGGGATGGGCTGCAGCTCACACAGCAGAGTTCACAAGGATTACTCAGACATGCATCAATACAGAAAAATACTACTTTGGGCATGAATTAGATAAGGGAACATCAACAACAGAGTTATAAGCTTAAAAAAGTTGATTTTACATATTATAGACCCTTTAAGTAAATGTAAGGTCTAATATCTATCTAACAGAAAGAACTAGTTTCAAAACTGTAGTTTTAAATGGTGATATAGTGTTAACAGTTATGTGTTTAATTTGAGTAGTTTCCAGATCTCTACTGTCTGTTTCCTACGAAACCGTAGATTTCCAAAATCTAAAATTGGTCTTAGGTGCAACGACGTATCAGAGAACATAGGGGCCTTCATTCAGACAGCAGCAAGTGGGGGAGGGGCAGCTTTTGTTATCAATGGGCTCTACAGCAGGAGAGCAGTCCAGTTGAACTTGCAGTTCTCTGGAATCTTGTGTAAAAAACAATGCTGCATCAAACAAACAATATGAGGGGAAATACCTGTGGTTTGGAAACTGTAAGTTTTTAAAATCTTGGTCTGCATTGATCCAACCGATGCTGCATTAAATCATAAAAACAACAGAGACTTCAAAACATTACTTCTTAATCTACTACTCTGTCAATGGTGTACATTCCTACAGTATTAGCTCTCAGGATCATCTGCTGTCATTAGAATGTCCTGAGGATTCATGAAAAACATATTTAAACACCATATTTGAATATTATAAAATTAAATTTCACACATGTTTAAAGGCTCTATTTGTTTGATATTGTTTGCCTGGCCTGAAAAATGATCAAGGAAATTGTTAATTGTTTTTTTCTTTAAAAAAATCCATATTCGGTATAAAACCTTTTTGATCGTTTGCGTTCGACAGGAAGCTCTTATGTAATTTGACTGATACACATCCTGTATTATTCTAAAAAGGCCAGATCACTCCATGCACCAAATATCTAATGGCTTAGCATTTCATTTATTATTGTCTGAATTTATTTACATTTCTAAGCAGCTAGATGAGGGTTAAATTATTTTAAATAAAGCACACAATTAGATATGGACTTAGGTATTTAGAATGCAAATTGTCTCAAATAACTATAACTTGGCATAACTTTGACAGCAGGATGGTGACAAAGTGCTTTCAGTAAGATCCTTGGCATGTGTGGAAAATGCATCAATTAATGACTTATAAAATCAGGAGAATTCAAAACATTAATCTAAAAAGGGGTTAACCAAAAACCAATGTCTCTGGTGGACACTTGGTTTTTATAGATTTAGTGTTGCAGTCATATTTATTAAGACAAACTATAGAAGGAACAACAAACCAAAGGCTGCATCCTCAAACCAAGACATGAAAGCTGTGCTAAAATAAAATAGGTCCAGTCTCCTCAAGTAAAACCACGCCTGTTTTGCTTTTTTTGCAAAGCATAACAGAGAAAAAGCATTTCACCAAATGATAAGAGATAAGAAGCCACAAGATGTTACCTTAAAGTTAATTTCAGTAGCACTTGCTGATAAAACATCCATTCAGGCCTTCAGTGGATGTGTTTGTTTGTGCGCATGTGTGTGTTTTCCGTCTTATTTAAACATGCGGGATTATATCCTCATTGAAAATAACAAGGACTTCCCATGCACATTAAACATATGTTAAATTAAATTCACTGTTGTTACCAAGTATAACTATCAATAAAAGTAGCAGGAATCAGGTGTTTAGTAAGATTAATGAGCTGTGGGACCTTTGAGGCTGGATCTATCATTGGTCAGAGTTTTTCATGGTTGAGATGAAGAGGTCTGTGTTCCATGGTGAGAAGACTCTGTCAGGATTTACATGCTGCTGCTGCTGTTCCAACAGTAAAGCAGCGTCCTGATATCCTGAGGATGAAACTCTGCTAACAACACCATCATCCAGAGCCTTTCAGGAGATCAGCCCTTTTACTGTGGATGTCCACTTTCAGGCTCAGGCATATGGGTGATGCTCATCAAAGTTTTTGCATGCAAGCTTACAGTATGTTTAAGTTTAGTTTTTCTGTGCATATGTTTGAACAAATTCAGTTGCCTAAATTGGAGTCTCTGTCCCCAATAAACCAACGCATATGGAAGCAGAGTGCAAGGAAACCGGTTCCCAGGAGGTCCCCCAGAGCGGTCAGGTACGGGATGGAGAAGTTGTCAGGGTCCATACCTCGGCCCCACATCCAGTGAACCATCCAGTCAGCCAGGTACAGGAGGATTGCGACCTGAAGGGAGGTAAAGCAGAGGAACTTTTAGCCAGATTCAGCTGGCATGATCCCCCAAAATGGTAAAAAAAGATTTGTGCAATTTCAAACGTTTTCTTTGCAGTTTTTTTGCATTAGAATAGAGAGGTACCATCCTACTAACCCCTATAAAGATTTATGTGCAGTAACTACTGTTTTAGTAACGTAGCTATGCTAAAAACAGCAACCGGTAGTCTAAGATTTAAGTGTCAGTCTAAAGTTAGAAATCTGTAAAATGGAACCCAGGGTTTACAGCAACTTCTCTATTCCTCTAGGCCTCTTCTCCGTATAGACATAATTACTGACAAGTAATGGCAGGAAGACTTTGTTGTGCCAAAAACCATGATAATAATTCTGCTTTACATTAACCATTACATAAGCATTGTGTTAGGAGGATTAAGGTTTTTCCTGCTGTCCAGACACTCAATCTGCTGCAACTCTCCCGAGGACCAAGACATCAACTAACGGTAAGTTTGCTAATTGATTAATTAAATGGATTAATCAGGATTAATCCAATTAATTGTTTCAGCTCTAATCACAAGGCAGTCCTAAAGAGGTGTGCCTGTGCCCCCCATGGTGCTTTGAGAACAAAGCAACTTTCTCAAGCCTGCTTCATTCTGTTTTCTGTGACACTCTTGTTGGCTTCATATCGGAGAGGAAACCATCATGGTCCCACACCCAGGTACCAGAAGCCCTGAAAGTGAGCAAAGGCTAAGTGGACCTGATGGCTGACATCAGAACCAAACTGCTGCAAAACAGATTTTTACAACATTCCTCTCAAATTTCAGGACTTAAAGATGCATAGAAGTGGCTGGTGGTGTAAATCTCTGCTGCTAAATGCAGGAGAAAAACTCAAGCTTTCCAAACAGAGATGAGCAAAGGTATAGGTCCAGCAGAGAAGTCAGGGAGAGTGTCCAGTTAAATCATTTGTTTCTTTGAAGATTTCTGATCATTTTAATGTTTCTACTGTTGGTTAATCCAAGCTAACAAAATAGACAGCAATTAAAGACGGTTAAAAATCGATTACCTAAAGGTTATTGGTTTGTGATAAGGCAAATCATTTAATAAAACTAATTCGCCAAATAATGCTTTATTTACCTTTTTGATTTGCATTGTGAATTCATTTAAGCACATTCCTATTGCTCTAAAGTAGCCAAATGCTAATCTGACAACCTTCCAAATTATTCAAGACAAACCTTGGTTCTAAAACTTAAATCCATGCTAAACTCTGATATTATTGCATCATTCTATTTATTATGGTTTTCAACCACGTTTCTTTGTACATAGTGGCCTAGTTCAATTGAGTTTTATTGGTTTGATCAAGCATTTTTAAGACTTGACCAGAATAATATGTTTGACTTGGAGCTTAATGATTTTTGTTAATAAAGTTGTGGTGAATCTGTTCTATATATACGTGCAGAATGATCTGTTTTACCGTGATTGGAGCTTGTTGTTCAGCCAATAGGGCGTGTGTTCATGAACTATATATGAAAGTGCGAATAACATCTGATCAAATAACATATTTACCAATAAATGTTGGTAATAAATATGGTAAAATTGCAAAACAGCTTAAACAACCCTTTGATTGACAATTCTTATAACTTCTCATCTTGGAGTTTAAAAAGTGAAATGTGAATAAGTTACAATCTGTATCTAAACTATCAAATATTAATTTAGGGTTAGCCTTCTTTGGGGGAGAATATTTGAAAGACAATCACAATCAATGTAGACTTTTTTGTATGAGTCAAGAGTATATCAGGAGTTTTTGTAAAGTAGGGTTCAGTAAAAATCTGAGATAAAAGCTGAGATGAGATGTTTTGATAGACAATCAATTACTTATCTAAAGACTTAATAAAGCTTGTAAAATTTCCATTGCAAAAATAGCTTTTTGAACATTAAACAAATTATTATTTTTTTTATGCTAATTTTAGTAAAGCTTTCGTAAATATTCAGCCTTTCAGAGTGTCAGTAAACAGGCATGTGTACCTGAAGTAGAGCAGCTACCAGGTAGAAGGTGATGAAGATGGGTGTCAGGGTGGTGTGACCCCCTCTCAGGGAATTAATGGTGTACAGGAAGATGAGATGACCCGGAGCAACCAGGAAGAAGAGCACACGGGCTGAGCGAGAGTTCACAGCTGGAGGGAGAAGGGATAACATGTCTGAGGATGATTCTGTGATATTTCTGCAGTCGGTGCATAAAAAAATATTCTCATAACCTTAAACTGTTTACACATTTTGTTACACCCACAAGATTTGAAACAATTTAACTGGGGAGTTAGAAGTATTCAGAAATAAACCAACAAAATCTGGGCGTGTGACTAAAGATCAGTGTGAAGAAAGAAAGAAAGAACATTTTAATTCAACTTCACTAAGTCAAAACGTTTTAGAACCACCTGCTGTTGCAGTTCCAGCTACACATGTTCTTGCAAGTTTTGCACATCTACAGGCTAAAATGTGGACTCTTAATAGCTGCAGCTCAGTCAGACTGGACAAAGAGCACAAGAAGGCAAGAATATCTAAATCTTTTCACTGATTTTTGATTGAAGTAGGGACTCCATTCCATTCAATTCATTCAAAATTACTTTACTTATTCCTGGGACAAATTAAATGATGTAGTAACTCATATTTTATTTCCTTTTAACCAGCAGGACGAATCTTCTGTAGAGGTCTGTCTTGCATCGGATCTAGAGAAGCCTCTGACTGACAACATTCTGTTGTTTAAAAATCTTCTGAAAAGGATGGTCACTGTTGTCCATATTTTTTTTTACTTTATGAAGAATTCTCTTTTGTGAAATTATCTCCAGAGGTTCCAGATGAGTTCCTAGAACAGAGCCGACCTTATTTATCAAGTTGTTGAGCTTTTATTAGACATTTACTCTGATGCTGTTACCCCAGCAGAGGATGGAGGAAGAGATAACACTCTCCACAACTGACTTATAGAAGATATGTAGCATGTTTTTGCAAACAGAGAAGGACCTAAGCTTCCTTAGGAAGTACAGTCTGCTCTGTCCCTTCTTGTAGACGGCTTCACAGTTGCGTCTCCAGGTCAGTTTAATGTCCAGGTGAACTTTAACTGCACATCCTGTTACTCATAAAAAAAAATTCTACATCATCACACTTTTCCTGCTAAAACGTGTGTGTTGGTTTTGGACTTCAATATTTATTGTCGGAAAATTGTTCTTTATTAGGAAGTCAAATAAGTACCACCCCCTCAGCGTTGTATCACCTGCTGTATCACCTGCTGAGGGGATGAGGACGAGGAAAATGATGAAATATGTCAGGCTCTCAGTGTTTATAGTGACTCAAAGCGGACTAGTCATGGGACAGGATCCAGCAGGACAGAAACACAACAGACAACATTTGAATGAATTTTCCTTGTGAAGTGCCTTGAAATGACATGTGTTGTGATTTCTATAGAAATAAACTGAATTGAATTGAACGGACCCTTAAGACAGCAAAATGCAGAGCATCAGTCCTTCAAACCCTGACCACCTGAGACATAGATGGGATGCAATATTATGACGTTACTGTGGTTCTGTTTTTTTATTTACGTGGAGTAATTAATCATTTATTTAATAATATGTAATTCATTCAATATAGGCAGCCATTTAAAGAGCAAATAATGCTAAGATTAAAAACTATTAATACAAGTCAAGAAATAGGACTGAAAAAAAGTGTTGTTTTTTTTTACATATTCTTGTTTTAAAAATGTTTTTAAGATTTTTTTTGTGCATTTTATTTTTAATTATAAGGACTCAGTATTCAGAAATCAAAGAATGGGGAGTAATCAATGAAGTTTGATGGTGTGGAGAATGGAGATGAGTGTGATGCTGTTTTATAGCTCTCACAGATCCCTTTTATAAGCATTTAGCACAGACAATATTTAATATTCAGTATATATTTAAATAATTCTTAATTACAAACTTCACACAAACTGATCTCCTTTAGGAGCGACTGCGCTGTAGTAGGTTATAAAGTAAACATATATAACTGTGCAATAACTCACATTCAAAAGGCTCTTTATAACTTTCTCATTGTTTGCTACATCAGTTTATATGCAGCAATGTATTACAAGCACTGACCACTGCTAATGAAGGACTTGAATCTTTTTTTGGACAAATTGCTTCTTTGAATATCTCTTTACTAAACACACTGGCAGATCCCAAAAATGTTATTGTTTTGATAAGCTCCTTTCTTGAAATTCTTAAACAAAATGTGGCGACAGATAGCTAGAGGAACGAAGAGGCTGCAGGCTGCAGGATGAGGAGGAGAAAAAAAAGATCAGAGCAGACCTGGCAGAAAACCCGGATGCTCTCTGAAAGGGTTTTTAAAATCGGCTTGGATTTTGTTAATTACCTTATTGTTGTTAGGATTGTTATTGCTGTTGTTTATCTAAATGTTATTCAATCAAATTATTAGACTTGTGTTAAAAATGAAAATAAACATATATGTAAAAAAGTTAAAAATCATATTTTGGTGTTAATTGAATCTAAAAATGTAAATAAATTAAAATAAATGTTGGACATGGATGCAAACAGTGACAAAGAAACAGTTCTACAGTTAATTAGATTTGCAGCTAAATAAATGACAGCATCAGTAAGATGATTTGCTGTTTGTATTTCTGTCATTTTCTATTCTAAATTCTGGTCACATCAGGTCAGATAGAGTTGTCATTGGGTAGGTCTATTCTTAAACGGGAATTTGTTAGCTCATTACTTAAGAAATATAAGTTAATTAATAATAGTAAGTGGGATTCAGTTAGTTAATTCAAAGTATATTCTGTGGAGGTTCAAGAACTATTCTAAAGCATTGTCTGAGTGTTTCACCCTTAATTTAGACATAACCAATTCAAAAAATTAACTTCAGGCTCTGAATGAATATTCATGTCTATAAACCATGAAACATGATGGAGTAGGCCGGGCCATCTGTGACCTTTGGATCAGTGGCAGTTCAGGTTATCAACATGACAAGGATCCAAAGCAGGCCAGCAGGTTTCCCTTTGAAAAGTTAAAAACTAAGTGAAGGTTTTAAAAGGGCCTAACCAAAGTCTGCCTTAAGGTGGCAGGGACCTAACCAGACCTCTCATAGCTGGAAACATTTCACTATGGCTGAAACACTTAGATTAGTTTAGAGGGCCGTGGATCTTTTTCCCTTAATCATTTTATCACAATAGAAAAATGCATTCTTTGTTGTGACATGTTGTCTTTAAACTAAAACTTACCTCATGATATTAAACAATTCGGCGTAAAAAAACAGAAAAATTCTCAATAAAACGTAGAACAGAGTGGCTGAGGGTCAGTCTTGGGAAGAGATGCCCCCTGATTGGTTATCATGAAACCACATAGTCATCTGCATAGAGCTTGTTACTTACTGGAGTCAAAGAAGGAGGAGCAGGGCGTGGGGCACTTCCTGGGAGCTGGGTTGGGATCCCCCATAGGCAGCCCGTTCATGTGGAGATAAGTGGAGATTCGACTGGCCTGAACGGCCACCAGGTTTCCTCCCACACCTGTTCCATGTAAACACAGGATGAGTGAAACATGAGCAGCTTTTAACCAGATCTTTGCTTTTGTCTACCCTTACCGTTGATGACAGGAGTAAAAACAGCCATCCCAGCAAAGTTTGGGTCACTAACGGTCTTATCAAGAATCAGACCCCCGACGCTGAAAGAAAGAAAGGCTTCAGAGGGAGCTATAGGAAATGATTAGCCAGAAGAAATTGGACCACAGGTCCTACCTGCTGATTGCCATGGCGATGATGACAGGCTCCCAGCCAGAATAGAGGACTTCCCTGGTAGCTGGGATCTTCCTGGCGATCAGCACCCAAACAGGACACATGGCCACAAACACCGCACACACCAGCGGGTTTGCATAGTCGTTATACTCTGAATGGGACAGAGAAAGATGGATGTTTAACAGCAGCTCAGTCACAACCCCAAACCTCAGTGGTTTATACACCGAATTCATGACCCAACATAAACTGGCCTGTTCATTGACTGTCATGATGTTCTCTAACCGACCGTCACAAAACCGTTTGGTTTGTTTTGAACCACACTGACTGTTTTCTAATTAGGAATCGTCTAAAGATAATAGATAATCTACGGCCCTGAATTTTAATCAAGATAATCAAAAATGCTGGTTTAAAAAATATCTTTAAAAACCCTGTATTATCATGACAATAACTGCTTTTGAAGGCACGTTGTTTTCTATGATGCAGTTTTACTCGACTGACGCTGCAGGAGGCTCCAAGCCCCAAAGAAACACAACATCCGAGCAGACAGTGCTTACAAGTCCCAGACGCCAGCTGTGTTTGTGTGTCTAAGCAAAAAAACATCCCAAATATGCTTAGTGTGGCGTTTAAAGGGAGTGAGCTTGTTTTTTGGCCTGTTTCTGACAGATGCAAGAGTTGAAAGGATTCCACCACTCTGTGGGTTTGTCTGTTTATGTGGAAACCAGGGAGCGGCGAGGTAGCTCCAGGCAGCTGGGTGTGTCGCTGGCCAGGACGCTGTGGAGTTCCTCACCCTAAAACACAGCCAGATTAGGCGTGGGAGGGCTTTCATCCTTATTTACCTCACACAGCCTGGAGGAAAGCCAATTTCACACAGTCTGCAAACAGTCGTGCTGCTGCTGCACCACTGATGAGAGCTCATTATCAAGTCCTGTCCGCCTTTAATTGTCACCATGTAATGAAGTGTGACAGTGGGGGAGGAATGAATCTAATCTAGAAATTGCAACAAACTACGTCTTCTGGATGAACATTAGGAAAACGAAATCCTTACTATGATTGAAGTATAATTCACTAAAAAAAGACACAATAAACTGTCAGTAAAGAAAAACACTTAATGATTACTTTAATATGCTGCCTGTATTGAAAATCTTCTTCTAAAGAAAAGTCAAGATGAAACTTTCAAATGGAAAAGTTCTGTATCAACTAACATGCATGGTTGTTTGCAGAGCCATGTAGATGGTTGAAAACTGGTGGCTGAAAAAAGGAAATGATTCCAAACATCCAAGCTGTCTGTGGAGGGCAGCTTCTGTCTCAAAGGTACATAATATGGTACAGCAGAAGAAGAACAGGACAGCAGATCATGGAAATGCTGTCTACACCCTCGGGACTCAGGAATAACTTCTTTTTTAAAGCTGTAAAGGCCAGCGCCCACCTGCCAACGGATAATTAACAGCCCTGCTAAAAACCTCATAAAACATCAGCCCATTTTACAGACTGTGTTCTACGGTGTACAAGAACCGTCAACAAAAACGTGTCCGACATACGTTTGACAACTTTAGCAGTTATGAAAACAATTTATAAAGTTCCAACTTTGCAAAGGAATGAGCAAAAATCACAAATTTACACGAACAAACCTTTAACCCCTGATAAAGCTGCTGCACTCCTTAACAGCAGGTGGCAGTATTGCTGTTTGCCTAACCCCCCCCCCCCCCCCCCACATTCGTCACTGACATTCATAAACTTTTTTTCTTTACTGTGACACATGAATAACAATAATTAGAAAGTGTTGCACTGATTGATACCTAGCTCCTGGTAGAGCCCTGTTGCGATGCCTGCCAGCAGGGACAAGGTGATGAGGTCTCCAAGGCTGGCGGCGATGGGTGTGGCCACGTTGTCAGGGTTGATGCCTACTTTCCTGGATGCAACAATAACTCCGATCATGATGAGACCTGAAGACAGCATCAGAACATGGAAACAAAAACTAAAGTCAAACATTGTGCAACATTTAAAGTTTAGGTCATAGATGCCAAAACATCTTAACCAACAGATTGACTGATAATTGGTTCATGTTTTCTCAGTGACTGGATAAACCTACGGGTCTTACTACATCAGACTGGCTATAGATAAAAAATGATAATTTAATGAATTGTTTTTTATATTGAAGCTTCTACTTTTCATTTTAACTAATTGAAAACATCCTATTACAGGCTTTGATTTGGCAGCTGAGCTTAGAACAAAGTCCGGATCCAAACTCAGCTCCATATGTTGATAATATACTGTCTGGGCAGGATGACACAGCAATTATTTAAAGATTTTTTAAATCTTATCAATGATTCACAT
Source organism: Jordanella pulchra (assembly GCA_034780135.1). Taxonomy (NCBI): domain Eukaryota; kingdom Metazoa; phylum Chordata; class Actinopteri; order Cyprinodontiformes; family Cyprinodontidae; genus Jordanella; species Jordanella pulchra. The sequence continues at coordinate 16,747 of JAUZNJ010070806.1, forward strand.
GCTGCTATTATGACCCAAAGGAAGTTACCAAAAAGAGCTTCTATTATTCCTGTAGAGGAACTTTCATTCTTCTTTTTAGAATTGTTTTAATTCAGCTACACTGTAGAGTTTTTGATCATGAAATCCTAGAGTTTATGGTCCAGCCGCTGCACCTCATTTGAGCCTTTGACTAGGCCACTTTATAGCCTCTGATTTTTTTGTTTTTCTGGGAATCTCTATTGGATGATTCTTATTCTTAATTCACTTGCATCAGCATTAAAGAAGAAGAGTAACCTTGATTCAATTATCACTAACCGTAACACTTAAGGTACGTATTAATATAATTTTATTACTTCCATTGATACTATGTCAGGAAATGGAGCCAAACTCTGAGACTCACTGATCTAAATGATCTTTTCCATCAGAAAATTCATCAGTTCTGTCATCAATGCTGAAAATAAATGTTATCCACACAAAGAACTAAGCAGAGATGTGTCTTTCTTACTAATGTTGTTTTTTTTACAGTTTTGTGACATTCTGATTCTAAGTCAGCAACGGGTTCATCACTAATTTGATATGCCTTTCTAGAGCTCCTTTATTGTAATCTGTTATTTTCATATCTTTATTTTAATATATCTTCTTGTTGTTGTAACTTTAATGTAAAGTAGGACTTTAGATAACGCAAACATGTCAAACTAAAGTGTAAAAAAAAGATAAGCTGTAAAAGGAAAGCTTTTTAGAAAAAGTGTCTTTAGTGTAGATTATTTATTGCAATGTTACAGAGATTTAATTGCCCTTAAATGCTTAACTTTTAATGCTAAAAGCTACATCTAAGCGTATCTATCTGTCTGTTCAGGTTAATCGTCTTTTTCTATTAATCTGTACTTGAAAAAATGAACTAATGCTACATTTTATTTGAAATACAACATAAAATGTGTTTGAGAATCTCTTGCTTTTCAACCACGGTCTGAATCTTTTACATTTTAATGCTGCTGGCGTCAGTGATGCCACCTGCTGGGGAACATCGGTATCGCAGTGTCTAGAACAGAAACCCTAATAATCCTACTTGGACTGTTTAACAGTTACAGGTTAGATACAGACTGATTAGAATGTAGAAGTGAAAGAACTTCAGTGAAGAAAGTTGAAATCAAAGGAGGATTATTGAAAGTATTCATCAAAGGTCGGCAGATTAGTTCAACTTTGTTATTTGCATCTTTTCTCCTGTGCAGATGTGTTTCATTTTAAACTGCACAGGTTGCTCTAAGAAGTAAGAGGAGCATAAAGATTTAAAATGCTTTAAGTGTCAAAAACTATCTGGAGTGCTGCAGTGACTAACCTTCGCGAGATAAAAACAGATCCTAAATTATCTGATTTGTCTGCTGAGTAAGCTGTTGACACAATGAATATGGCTAACTTCTTGTGCGAAGATCGTACCCAGGAGCAGAGATGCGATGAAGGCTGTGGCCACGCTGGAGGCACACAGCAGCACCGCATGGCCCAGCTTGAACTGTCCCTCTGGGAGCCAGCCAAAGATTACAGCAGCTATGGAAGCCAGGAACCCCACAACTGTGGCCTGGACCTGGACGCAAACAAACACACACACACACACACAGATTAAAACGGCTCATGCAGATTTCATTACTGCTAACATTTAAACTGCAGACGCATGAGGCTCTCCTGTTACACCGAGAAGTTTCCAATCAATCAACCTGAACTCTGCAGAGAGTTGAACTCAACGCTGTACATGTCAGTGGCCACAACTATGCAATTACCACAACAAGCAGTGGATAGAAAACACATGCAGCTGTACATGAACCCCATCACCTGTTCGTCGCCATGTGAGTTTCCTCTGACCAAGAGTAGGAGGTTATGGCTAAAGGTTCCAGGAAACGTGATCGACTCTTTTAAATATTACATAACAGGCTGCATCATGTTGCAGAGGGGTGGAGACCACTTTACAGAAATAACAAGAGACAGTGTTTATTACAGGACAGTAATAAAATAACAGAAATAAACCTCTAAAGAGCAGAAGAAGTCTGTTATCTTAAGAAACTTATTTCATTTGATAAATCCACATTACAAGCATTGCTTCGCGATCAAGTTTCTCAGGTCGATGTTTGATGTGCTTTTTTTCAAGTAAAGCTCTCAGCTGGATTTTGGGCTGGGATTCCTCTGGACATTTTCAGGACATAAACACAATTTAATCTAAACTATTGCCCCGTAGCGCTGAATGTATTTATTTATGATAATCTCCCGGCTAAAAAGTCAATCTCAGTCAAAGCCTCTGAACGGTTTTCCTAAAGCAATAAAAGCCCCACATCAAGCTAAATGTCATTTTTTGGTCTTTCTTTCATTAACATTCATGTATTCATTTCAATGTGAGGAAAACTGACTTCAAAAAAAGAAACTGCAAATTAGATGTATTTCCATTGATTGAGTGAATTACTGAGACCATGCAGGCGTCATGCCTTGATGTTACGCTTAGCTGTGGTAAACAGGAAGTAGATTAAACAAGGTAAGACAGACCACAGATCAGCGATGGACCAAGGTTGGAAGCGCCTACCTTTACTACGCTGTGCCTGCACTTAAAAATATATGAACGCCCATTTTCTCCAATCAATAGGGGGTGATTTGAAGCAGTTGATAAAAAGTGTTTCTCTTGGAGCAGCTTTCAATATAAAAAAGATAATGTTCCACCAGCCGATCCATTTGGTGCCAGTTTAGGCATTACTATGTGTTGGTTTGTTAAAAAAAAAGAATGAAAGTATAGAAGTCTGTGGTTGTGATTAAATTGATCTGGAAGCCATTTTTATAAATAAAAACAAATCAATATTTTGGGAAAGCAAACCATTAAAAATCTGTAAGCAAAATATGCCAGCATATATTAGAGCCACTGTAGATGAAGGATAAAAAGGAGTGAATTTCTCCCAAGAAACTAAGAAGTTTTGAGATCAATTTAACAGATTATTAAAGTAAAAACATTTGTATTCTCTGAAAAAAATACAAATTTCCAAGACAAACTCTGAATTTTCAATAAATACAAGCCTAGCCTTTCTACATTTACACTGAGATATTTTCTGATGTTATAAAATCAGAAATTTACAAAACTATAACATTTATCAGTAAAAAAAACAAATAAAGATACTGAGATTCTAAATCTAATATACGTGAGAGAAAATGGCAGAGGTCCTCTAAGATTTAAGTGGTAAATTTTCATTCAAGTGAATACAACATGCAGGCTTTTTCCCTGGATTAGAACAACTTCTTCCGGGTGCAGAGACACCTTGACGCCTCGGTCAGGATCTGTCTGAAACTGTGAGCAGTTATGCTGCGATAACTAATGCAAAGTAGGCGTCATTTCTGTTCCTATTTTAGATTATTATTATTATTAGATCATAGAAGCAACTCATAAAGGAAATCAACCTGTATGTAGGCTACCACTAACACCACGCCAACTTCAAAATCCAAAAGTATATCTTATAAACATTTTATGACACTTATATGAGAAAAAATATTGTGGTTCAAATCCCTAAATATTCTGCCTTTAATGACAAACACTTCTGAGTTTTTTCTTACGAAGAACTTCAGAAATGTTCCCCTTTTTTCTTCTTGGAAAACATTTCTGCTAAACATTTCTGAGTTTTTTGTTGGACATGTTCTCTTCTTTAGATTTTTCTTTAATCTACAACGGCCCAAGGATTCAGTGGGGGATTATGTGCCTATAGAACAAAACCCATTTGATCCTGATGAACTAAGGTTACAAACACCAAGCGTCTGTCTAAGTAGTCTTCAGGTCAGCTTTTCTTAGCCTTAATATTCCAGCACCAGGCTCAATGAGCAGACATGAGCAGAATAAGCCCCATCTGCTGGCAGAACTACAGAAAGCTAGATGGACACTGCTAAATAGAGCCCAGTTGTCCTGCATTACCTGCAGTTAAAACCTCAGTTCAGCGTGGTTAAAGGAAAACCTATTATAACAATCTGATCTACAGCAACTCGAACCCGTCGGTTCCACTGGATGTGGAAGCAGTGCCTATGAGCAGCGCAGCAGCTGTTGGGTTTCTCCTGGACATCCTATTCCTATGTTTTCGGAAAGACTCTGCTGAGTTGGACAGCAGATCATGTAAGGATTGCATCATCATGTTATAGTAGTGAACTTCTGAGCTATAAATAGAACAGTAAACCAGTAAAGTGATTCTGCCAACGCCTTTTCTACCTTTTTTTTCTTTAGATCTGTCGTCAGTAAGTGAGTTCAAATATTTTACATTTTCCTTATTTAATGCTCATATTTATGCCTGTTGGTGAAATATATAAGTTGAATTTTCATTACACAAAAGTCCAGAAAATGCACTTCATAGTTTGCACTTGTCAACTGACTTCCTGCCTGAACGATCCGCTCTGCTCTAGACTGACGTGAAGTTGGACGACAGCAACAGAACAGCTTCTGGGATGTTAATAATATGCAACCAGGGTGAGCTACTGACAAATAGATCAAAAAGTCCAATAATGTGACTATGCACCTTTAAATCAGGACAAGGATATGACTGAAAGGAAGCTAATAAATAACAAATAATAAAACAAAATGATAATATTCCATAACGTTCCCAGCAGTGCAGTGGATCAGCCAGCATGCTGCCCACTTTATCTTCTACCGTTCAGCTCAGACTCAGTACTAAGATGTGCTTCATGTTGCTGTGCAGCTTCCTGCAGACTAACTAAAACCAGTGGAAGGGCGAGGTCATTTCAGACAGTAAGACGCAGGAGCTAAGCTCACATTAAACTTCAATTATCCTTTTTAACACTGTTTACTGAACATGTGGATTTCTTAAACACACAACTCTGCCCAGGTTTGGAAACTGGCTGGTTACTTCAACTCTTAGCCAACTGACCATCATTAAATAAAGGAATGCTAAAATGTACACAGTTTTTATTAAGTAATCTTGATTATTTTGTCATGTAGAACTTTATATTTTATATTGTTTTATATCTATCCATGCTCTTCTGTCGCTAAGTTACAGTACAGGGTGATGTGTGTCCAGGTATAATTTTACTAATATGACTAGTTGTGTTTGTATTTTTCGAACACTATCAAGCAATGACTGATTATTTGTTTTAAATGTACCCTCTAAAAGTTTAAATCATTGATTCTTTATGATTCAAATTCTCATAAAGTAAAACGTTTCTAAATGTTCTAAATGACCGATTGCTGCTAATTTCTGTTCCTTAGTTCTTTTTATCACAGACAACTAAAGTCTAAACATTAGTGTGGGGATAATAATGAAGATAAGAGTAAAACCCCTCCCATGAAAAGCTCAGTTATGGACGCCCAGGCCTCTCCTGTCTGTGGGAAGCTGCAAGGCCCCACTTCTTAATCTGGGTGTGTTTAAAGATATTAACACATTGCATGAGTTTCAGTACGGGGCTGCAGGAGAGACTCACTTTTGTCTTTGCTTACCGCTGATAATCCTTCATCTTAAACCTTCAGTTTTGTTCCAATAAAGATGCTTAGAGTTATCTTTAGATTGGAGAAGTATTTCTCAATACCGCCTAAATTTGCAATTAGAATAAATTCCTTTAATACACCAAAGATAAGTCTTATAATGGACTCTGCATCCTGGATCATTTCAGTATTATTTCATTTGTTCTTTATTAAGGTTGACAAGCTGTGATCAGTCTGTACTGAACCAAGGTGAGTGGAAGCCCACTGTCTTCCATGTGGTGGTCATGACCCTCAGAATGGGAAAAGGAAGAAATTCATCTGCAAAAAAACCTTTTTTTATTAAGAAGTTTTTTTTAAGTCTAATTTCAATGTTACTTTTTTTTCTTTCAGTTTTCCATTCATAAAACTTGTTCTTTATCACTCAATTCAAAGCAACCAGAGCGATTTAGCACTTTTTAGCCATTCAACTATGCTCAATTGATCACATGACACAGTTTGTAGAGCACCCTTTCTCATTAGATCAACCAAACATTCATCCATAACTCTTTTCACCAAAGGACCTTTCAAGTGGTATGGTTCAGATGCCAAAGAAGAGTTTAGTCTTATACATTCATCATCTAAAAAAAGGTCTGATTTACTGAGACTATATTTCCTCTGTACTCTGAAGGCCTAATAGGTTAAACCCTCATGACTGGCACCTCAGTTCTTCGCCATTGATCGGTGTAAGGGCTTTTCTTCATCAATCTGATCTGGGAATCCCAGACCAAACGAAAAAACAAACATTTGAGATCTAGATCTATAGGTTGTTCAGGTTATAAAAGAACAGTCAAAGATCCTCTCTGCTGGGAAGGTCAAACACATCATTGCTACATTTACCTGGATGAGGGCTAAGTTCCCCATGATCATCTTCCACATGTCCTTGGCTGTGTCCATTTGGCCAATATTAGCCTGAAAAGGGAAACAAAACACACATCTAATTATATTTTTCACCAGAAACCTTTGTGAGTGTGTGTGTTGTGGACCTTTGCTGTTCACAGCTTACACAAGCTATTGATCCCATGAGAACAATAAAGTGTCAGTTGTCAGGACAAAGACTCTTTGTGCCGACCCCCATCCTGCGGCCGTCTCCACTTATCTCATCTCTTTTTTCAAACAAACACACACACTGATGGCCTGAAGAGTCAAGTGGCCACGGCTACAGTGGGCCACTGTGTGTTCTGAGAGCAATGATCCACCCACCCATCTACAGTGAGAGGATGCGAACAGACGGCCTCCTCTTCCGCTCTGACCTCTCATTTAAAGATTCACTGGGGAGGGCGAGTGATCTTAAGCATGAGAACTCCCTGTGAACCCCTTTACTGGCTATGCACAGATTTAATTAAGTACTATATTAAACAAAAATTGAAGTTGAACATCTAACCATCTCACAAAGGTCTGTTAAATCTTCAGATAATAGAAAGAGGAGCAAAAGAAGAAGTAACCGTCCACTTAAACTAACAGACTGTGGACAGAGAGAAAGATTCAGAGAGGAAGCCAGAGATGTTACCATGAGTGTAAGAATGTATTTACTCTGTCAAATATTGTATTATTTCATTAGAAGTTATTCGTATCAATTCCAAATACCAATATTACTACATTTCTTTAGACAATGTTAGAATCAGCTTATTGGCCAAATGGATCTTAAATGTAAAAAATATTTATAGGCAAAAATCCATCTTACGGTCTTCGTTTTATATAACTTTTAGAACTCCAAGTTCAACTCACAAGCCAATTATTTATCTGCTCTACACCAGCTGCAGCACCACAGTAATAAGATCACAAGGTTTTCCAGAGTTAGATTTCTAAAGAAATAGCAATACGTAATCTTTGTAAATGTATTGGGATATTGTAAGGTAAATGATATGTGAGAGGTATCGTAATACACATGGTATCGCCAAATTCTTGCCAATTCACACACCTAAAGATCGCTTGGGAAAAATTGCAGAGAATTGGTTCATAGAACAACTAGAGTCGAACTTTAAGCCCTGATTTATTCACATCGTTGATGGATTTAGGCCCAAAAGAATCTTTTATTTGGCCAAAATGTTTCAAATGAAAATTATGGAAAAAGATAAATATTGGAGACATGGCAAGGAAGTCTTCCAACTTTAAGTTGACTTAAAGGTCATTACCAAGAGAAATGAACCAAATGCAATAGAGAACATGCAGCAACTTTAAAAGCCAAACACCTGTGGTGTAAAAGGGGACAGCTTGGTAAAATATCGTTGAATTTATTAACTTTGACTATTATATTTGTAACATTTAATTTACTTGTCACTCATCGTCTTGCGCTTTATCTGGGCCCTCGTTATGGGGGCAGCAGTCTCAGCAGAGACTCGTAGACTTCCCTCACCACACACATCTCCTTCAGCTCTGCTGGGGAAGCTTGAGGTGCTCCCAGGCCAGCAGAGAGACATAGTCTATCTAGCATGTCCTGCGTTCTCCTCTGGGCCTCCTCCCAGTAGGATGTGCCTCGAGCACCTCACCTTAAATCACATTAAACTGGCTTAATTTACTTTCCTCCTTTGTTTAAAGTTTTGATTTTCAACCCTTCAGAGAATCTTTGCTCTTACTTTGTTGTTAAAGATAATGCTTATGATGCGTAACCTTGGAAACAAGGCAGTTTTTTAAAAAATAAGGAATGCCTGACTAGATTAAAAAAAGATCAATAATACCACAACTGTGGCCAAAACCAGCCAAAGAGGAGACATTATCAATATGGAGCATTAAGTGCGGACAGAGAAGGAGGAGCTTAGAGTCATTTCTTCCATCAGTCATAGTGGAAATGAGATCTTTAGCAAAGATAAAAAAAAATAGACCCAATAAGAATGTCATGAAAGTAAGTCTGTCATATTTCAAAATAAACGTTGATGAATAATTTTTTTTTAGCAATACTTGTTAGGCATTAAAATTAATATGAACAGACCACTTAACATTTGTTGCATTCTTTCCAACAGAAGGATTAGGATAAATGATACTCGGCTCCTCCCATCCTTCCACTGCTCACTGATCAAAACAATCGGCTGCTGCTAGAAATTTTTAACTCTGTTAACTAGCGATGTCCCAGTCTAATATTAATATCCAATATTGGATTGGTATTAGACAAAAAACATTGGATTTTATCTGATAAAATCTCTGATATTTTCATGTTGATAGAAAAACTCTGCTTCTGTTAAAAGTTTCTGTTTAGTTCGGTTGTTTTCATACTATTTTTGTTTTAGTGATTTTACTTGATAAAGCCTCTTCTAATATTCTACAGTGTAAAATAAATAATAAAAGCTGGTATGATTCATACTGATATAAAATCAGGTCACTATCAGTATTGGCCAATTCTCAAAGGTGCAATACCAGTATCGTTTCGGAAATGAAAAAGTTCTTTCGAAAAACTTTCACTGCTTACATGACTATAGAATCGGTGAAAAAGAGAAATAAATACATCCTGCTCTCCAACGTACGTTCACTGGACAACAAAACAGACCATCTCCAACTCGAGCTCTCAGCAAAGAGGGAGTTTAGA
>JAUZNJ010070816.1:0-23534 GCA_034780135.1 Jordanella pulchra
TTCTACATGCTTTGCAAGTGGGAAAACCTTAAAAATCAACAGTGTATCAAATACTTGTTCTCCCTATATGGATTAGTTTTAGACAAAGCTACATTTGTCTATTGTTTTAGTTTTTCAGTTTTTTAAAAAAAAAACTTTTATTATGAAAATAAACTAGTTTTTTTCCAGTATTTTGTTTCAAAAAACAAATATATAATGCATCAGAAACTATTATGAGATATTGACAGAACTAGGTCGTTGACCAGGAGCCAAATCGTGATGAATTATGCTGTTTCATCTTTTGCAGACTGGGGGAATTAAAATGCTACTTAGACGAACCGTTCTCTTTTGTGCTGTTTAAATTGCGTAATTTGCTCCACAGTCCTGCCTCTTTGTGTTTGATGTGAGAGCCTGCTCAGGGTAAAGATGCGGTGCCCTCAATTTGCACCTGAAAGACCTTATCCTCTTGTCCCGGTTTAATTATGACAGTATATTCAACCTCCTTTTACTTTGAAACAATTACCCAGTTGTTTGCTTCTCTCTCTGTAAATTCAGATGTCTGTATGTTTCTCTGAAACACTCCCACACATCCCCTCAAATGTGGATCCCTCTGCATCAGATATCACCCAGACAATGTACTGATGAACACAGGAGGGAGATGTAAATGACTTCCTTGCTCATTAATTATGCTATAAAAATGTAAATTGCTTTGGTGACAAAAATGCAAATGGAGTAAGATAAAAGTCTCCCCTGCTGAAAGAAGTATGAAAGATTCATTTTCAAGCGATGCATCTTTATTCAGGAGAGAAGGGTCTGCAGCAGCACCTACTTGGCCTTCATCGCCTTCACATTTCGGCAGACGCCGTTGCTGTGACCCACCGACTCAAACACACAACTACCTTAATTAGAGGATGAGGTTTGGTTGCATTTTGAAAAGTGATAAATCTCCTGTATTACATCTCAATCTGGTGCATCTGATGGCTAAATAGGTCCTGTTACACTCCAAGGAAAAGAAAATGCATTGCCAACACAAGTAAGAAGGTAAGGTTTATTTATAAAGTGTCTTTCACAGATAAACATCACAAAATGCTGGACAAAAAGTAAGAAAAACATAGTAAATGAACATCTGAATGTAAACATTAACTAGAAAAAGTTAAAATGCATAAAGATATTTCTAAACAACAAAATTAACAACTGCTTTTTAAGTGTTCATATGGAGTCAACCACATGAAGGGACAGGGGAAGGTTGTTTCCAAGTCTGGTGGCTACAGCCCAAAAGGACCTGGCTGTTTCTCAATACTTGTGTATGTAACGTGTGCATTCCCATGTGCTTGAGAAACATCATCAGCTTCAGCTCCAGAACACAAGACTGAGATAAGACAAAATCCCCGGATGTTATTCTCACTCCATCCAATTTACTGAGTGTGCATCAGAGAAGACTTGTGCGTTCTTCAGAATAACTGTTTTCCCAGCATGCACCACGGCAGCAGCTGGGCTCCAGAGCTCAGAGTAGAAGTTAAAGCTCACTTTTCTGCTGCCATTGTTCTAAAAAAGTATATTTTCAGATCACTTGAGGCAAGAACTTTATACTTTTAAGCTTCACTATATGGCCCTTTTACTGATTTAGTGCGTAATTAAAAAAAAAAAAGTTTCAGATATTGAGAGGATTGTGGCAAACAGCGGACCTCCGAGGCTAGCCACAGCCAGGGCTAATGTTAGCAGCCCTCTCCTAGCATAGTCGTGTATATAGTACTGCTGGTTCTGATGGCGTTTCTCTTTTTGTTGTTTTTCTTTTTTTTGGCAAAACGTTCATTTGATTTGCATTTATCTGACTTGTGCTGCTTTGATTTCTAAGTTCTTACTGGAATATTATTAGAAAATGCTAACATTATAACATTTTAATAACATGTTGTATGCAGCCCCCAGTACGAGTATAGTTCGTTGCAAAATGTAATCATTATTTCCCCACTAAATAAGAAATATGTAATAATTTGATACTTCCTGTGTTCTTGTTAAGAACGTACTTGAAAAGAACAAAAGTCTGTACTTGTGTTCTTGTGAATAGAGAGTCGGCCCGAATCTCCTTGGGTTCTGTAATGAGTCAAATGGCTGGCTGGTAACAATAAAACACCTATAAACTTACATTATAACACAATAAGTTGCATAACAGAAACGCCATGCCAGCCATATCGCTCACAGACAGCTCTGTCCAGCTCTGTCCAGCTTTACAAGAGACTTTTAATACCGTTCATCAGCACAGCCATAAGCTCTCATCCAGATTGAAGTCGAGGAGCTGCTCATCTCTAACGCACCTACTGGTGGAGCGAGGCAGTCTGGGCAAGCAGAGTAAAAAAATTACTTTGAGAAATAACCTTTTTCCCTTGGAAATCATTTCCAGATGTCAATTGATCTTTTATTTTTTTTCTATGGCAAAATATTTTCTCACAAAAACTGTTTCTTCAGTCTCAAATAATAGTTTGAATTTCAGTGTGAAAATTGGATCTCTCCAGTATATTTATTTGATTTAAAATGTATTTTCTCTTTTTATATCACTTTTATTCTTGAATTTAATAAAAGTACAAAAAATCCCTCCATACCAGGCAATAATCTACTGGAGCAGAAACACACCTAAAACAGAAAAGGAGAGTCCCATGTTTATACCTTCCATGTTTTGTCCCTTCTGAATATTTATTGACTCTAATAACAATTTCTTTGAATTATTTAGTTAAATAAATACATACCACAATGATTGCACAACATTGTCAATACCCATGTATTGAATATAATTACACACTTATAGCTAATTGGACTGATTGTAAAAAGCTAAACATATATTTCATCAACCTTTATTTTTAATCATCTAGTATATATATTTTAAAGCTCACCAAAGCTGTTTATCACAATTTCTCTTTATGATCAATATAATTAACTTTAAATGATTTATTTGTCAGGAAATATTACTTACAGTATATTGAGCGATTTCTGCCGGTGTAAAAAAGTTGAGTTAACGCAGGTATTTGTTGAAAGCACGTATTTATTCTTTAACTTATTTTATAACCACTTTTAAGAGTGTTATCAACTCCAGCTGCAACAGTGCTAAGTGGCATTTAAAGCTCCGCATATTCTCCCTCTATAACTGGACTTCATCTGCCTGGAGGACAGAGAGACCTAGAATCTAGGACAGGTCAAAACCAAAATAAAGGGGGGTCTATTATTATGTGGCATGACTTTATGGTAGTTGCAGACCCATCAGCCAAGACAGGTAAAGCTAAACAACAACATAAACTAGATTATAGTAACGGGAGAATTTCTGCAGACAAAAAAAGGGTAGAAAGTCTCTAAGTGTGCAAAATTGGTTTTACCAAAAATGATGTTACCAAACTTTATGCTATGAGAGTTACCACCCTCATAACATAAAGTTAGCATCTAAAAATAGTGTTAACTCGTGAGTTCTGGATTCATCTGTGAGCCATATTCTCAGCTATCGATCTGTAATTTATTTTAAACCAGGAAATAATATCCTCCCAGTTCGCTGTTATGTGACATTCAGTTTATCTGTAAACACTCTTCCGTAAAGTTTGCGGTTGTTGAACGACTTCATTTAAAAAAGATTTAAAGGTTATTCAGAGCAATAAAACAAATATAATTAGTTATGTTAATTTCAACTTGAAGAGGACTATTAAAAGCTAAATTCAGAAGTAAATTTTACTAAAATGTTTGACTGATCGTACTATTTAATATCCACATTAAATGTCAGGTTCTCTCCCGTTTCAGAATCTTATCATCTGCAGGTCAATGTTTACACTTTGTCAGAAAGCTGCTAAGATATTACTAATGAATAAGGCAAAAGTGATGGAGGGTTTGAGAGTTATAGCAGCACAATTTCTGTTGTATGCAAGCCTTTCAGCTGCAGATATTCTATTTTTAATCCCAGATCTGAGGTACAGCTGTGCTAGATGAAAGATCAGGATAAATCATGATGCTGCCCCAAAGATCCTTCCAGATTGAAATCTTGTTTGCAGCCACAAAGCTTCATCTCCTTTATGCAATCATGTTTCTCTCTGAGCGCTCGATCCTTTTGAGTGCAGATAAGTGAGGGGCGCATGAGCCTGTTGTTGGGAAATGGGCCCTGGAAATAAAATCACACTTATAACGCTCCCTGATACACAGTCAACAGTAGGCAGAGACCCATAAGCCTTCCCGTCATCCCTCCCTTGGAACTGAGAGGGAGTGAGATTGCTTCCTGGGCTGCTTCGGTCAGGCAGATACAGATTGTGAATCAGACTCTGGGTCATAAAAGGTCACCCTTGGACAGGTAGAGACAAGTCTGGCCTGACTGGAAACATTGCCAAAAACATTGCTGCCTCTGCAGCTCTGTAAGGTTGTTTGTCATCTGCTGCTCTGTTGATTAAATCCAATCGAGAGAAGGGGGTGATTACCATTAGCTGCTTGTCATTTTGGGAATAAGGAGGCGTTTGCTATTAGAAAAGAAGGGTAATTGGTTGCTTTCGGCACTACATTTGTTGAAAAACACAAGTAGGCAGTCTTGACATAAACACAATGTTGTCTTTTAAAAACAAATCTAAATTTCCAATGTAATACAATCAAGATAATTATTTGAAAAGTGCATTTGTTTTACATTTAATGATATAAAAAAAATTAAAATTATCATGAGGAATAGTAGCTCTGAGATACTGCAGATTAATTACATATTTTATGTCATATTTCAAGCTATAAATTGCCTTAACTCATTCAAACTCCCCCCTGAGGACACCGAGTCTCCATCTGCTCCTGTTATATGATATCATTTTTCCTTACATGTCATTCTGTTACAATGTTATGGAGAAAAATACTGGAAGAGAAGCTAAGAGGAAGATCTTCACAGTATGTTCCAAGTGTCAAAAAAAGGTTAAGATAAACAAACAATTTTCAATTTGATGGGAATTTACTAACATTATTACGTTACAGTAGTATTCTTGTCTTGAATCTGGTAAATCAAATGAAGTATATTTCAATTTTAAAATAAATTTAGCATGTTTTACGTTACATTTAACTAGTTTTCAAAACAAGGTAAATTTTAATACTCACTGTTATCTTTACTTCAAGTAAAAGTCTGGTTCATTACGGGTGCAACATATTTTAAAACAGGATTTTATGTAACAGACTAAATGCAGAGCTGGCAACATCTTCCTGTGGGAGAGGGAAGCCTGTAAGAGTTAATGGAAAGGTGGATTGGGCTTAATACAAGAAATATTAGCAGTGAGTTCCAAACACATGGTCAAAAGAAAAAAAAGGTGAACATGGGTGTTGCAGACGATCACAGGAGCTTTGCATGGTTAAAGTTTTCCACCACATAGGTCTCGGGAGTGAACTGGGAGGACTGCTAGTTGCAGATGAGTCAGGAACTTCAATGGAAAAATGAACAGATGGTCCAGGGAGGAACAAGGAGGAGTGGAGCTTCCAGAGAGAGTCTTGATAACAGAGTTTCTATGGAGGATCTGTGAAGGATTTCTTGGAGTCCAGGTACTGTGAGCTGGAGTGGAATCTAAGAGCTCATCCGCTTCCTTGTAAACACTCAGCCATCACACTGCAGGCAGCAGGTTCCTCTTATACTAATCATCTGATTGGACTAATTCCCTGCAACCATGAACAATTGGCTGCTGGTTGGCCCAGCCCAGGATCTCATCCATGCCATTTGGTGGAAGACTACACAAACGAAAACTATTAAAACAGACTGAATGTGTTCCCAAACTCCAACACAGCCAGTATTTTAAATATATATACACCAAGACGTTAGAATTCGAATTTCAGGGGCTTTCCTATTGGATTTTTCCCAATTTGAACTTGGTTATTCAACCCTTCCATCAGAAATTGTCTGAATCATAACTCAGAGTAAAACTTTTGTAAAATATAAAAAGATTTGTCAAAAATGTGAATAAAAGATTTCAAACCAAGAAAAATAATATCAAAAGCCACAGTTAATAGAAACGAGAACGGATAAAAAAAGATTGGCATTAGATGTGAGATTATTGTTGAATAAAACAGCCAATTGACACTTGAATTAAGAAATTTGTCTTCTAGGTTGTTCATTGATAGAATCAGTGCAGAGGTAAGTATCAAATTACTTTATGCATCTTCTCACTTAGGTTAGATGTGGTTGGTTTTCATCTCCTTGGTGCCAGAAAACCATTTCCTCTCATTTCTCTTCTGCATCCATGTCCCCTTGCGCCTCAGGCAAAGACATCTTTTCACACTGATATACGAGGACAAGTTGGAGCAAAGCCCCAGGTTTAGCTTGCTGACGTCAGGTGGTGGAACTTTCCTTTCCACTTGCTTTTTTGTCTCTCTTATGCAATAAATCTAAAATATCAGTTTAAGTCATAACAGTTTGATCAAAGGTAACTCGACAACAGGGAGTATTTGCACAAGAAAGAAGCTGATGATCGTCCTTGCCCACCAGTTAGATGTGATCAATATTGGACTGTCAGTTAAAATTCTCTTTATGCTAGAATTAGCAAGAAAGATATTCTCTCCTGCTCAAACATAATAATGCTGTTTGGCCATAAACTATGATCATTATTTGGGATATTGGGAACCAATTTCCATGCTTAATATTAACCAGAGGATGAAGGTTTGTTGACTCTGCTCTACAACCCTTCCTCAAAGACAGAATCACAAGACAGTCCAACAGGGGGACATGCAATTCTTCCCCTGCGGTGTTTGAGGACAAAAGCAACTGTGTCATGCCTGTTTCTTCCTATTTGGGGACTGATCTTTAACCAGTTCACATCAGTGAGGTGCCAGCATGGAAGACCCCATGCTAGAGAGCAGAACTCCAGACTGACCAAAGGCTAAGTGGACCTATTGGCTGACATCAAACCCAAATTGCTGCAAAACAGACAGTTTTTATCATTTCGCTCTGAGTTTTCAAAACTTTCAGATGCTGACTCGAGCTGGGAGCCTTGAAAACCAAGGAAGTCCTTCCCTTGATGTGTGACACTGAGAACATAACTGCTGTGCTACTAAATGCTGGAGAAAAACTCAAGCCTTCCAACTGGAGATACAGAGATATTGGTCTGGAACCGGTCAGAGAGAGTTTCCAGCTAAACTATTTTGTTTCTTTGATGATTTTTGATAATTTCATGTGTTTACTTTTGGGTAAAGACAACCTAACATATGCCACGCTAACAAGCTTTATTTCACTTAAAGTTTAAATACCAATATAATGTTAAGGTTAATGTGTTTTCTCATATGCTACTTACATCATAATTACCAAATTATAACAAAAAGACGTTTAATGGGAGTCCTCCTTTTTGCCTGCTACTACTTTATCCTAGGTAGGTTAAGAATCAATTAAGTGAATTTTATTGATTTCTGATGAAGAAAATCATTTAAAAATATTATTCTGCCAAATAATGTTTTATTCACCTAATGTATTTGCATTATTTATTAGATTGAACATATTGCAATGGCTATAAATTTGGTAAACATTTGATCACATTCCAGGTTCTTCATGATAAACTCCAGTTGTCAAACATAAAATCTATGCTAAACTGTGATATCATTGCATCATTTTATTGATTATCTATCTTCTTTGTCTACATAGTAGCTTAGTTTAGTTTCACTATTTTAGTCAAGAGCTTTTAACTGAGATATGTTTGACTTGAAGCTGAATGATTTTTGTTAATAAAATGTTATATTTTGAATGAAAGTTGGGGTGAATTGATTCTGTATATGTGCAGCACACCATGATGTGAGCTTGATTCATGCTTCATTTGTTTTTCTAACCCACGGCCAATAAGGTCTGTGTTTTTTTAAAGCAAGATATCATAGTCTGAATGTTTGTTTATTAAATAACATATTTACCACCCCTACTGGGTTGCACAAAAAATATTTTATAGTTGCACAACATTGCAAATCATGCTTGTAAAAAAATACACTGTCCCTTATAGACCTCTTTTCAATGGAAAGTTTTAGATGAGTAGATAAAAGAAGCACTTTCCCAAATTGGCCTTCTGTGAAACACAGTTGTCCTAACCCTAAAAACTGGTTCAGCCTACCTTGGCAGCAACAACTGCTATCAAGTGCTAGATGCAGTTTTGCTGTGGGGACATTTTGCTCCACTCTACTTTTCAGTTTTTTCTAAGGATTTGGGAAATATATCCTGCAATATCATTTTGTCCAGACTAACGACCCCTTTCAAAAATGGCCATTTGTCGTTTCTGACTTATTCTTGGGTTGTTATGATGCAACATAACAATATAAGCCTGAGCTTAAGGTTGTAAACCGAAGGCCTGAAATACTCTATCAAACTTTTCTGCAACAGAGGAGAGGTAATGTTTTGTCAACCATGGCAAGTTATCCAGGTTTTTGGAGAGACGTGTCTAAACTAATTTTCAAACCATACTTTTATATCTTTTTTTCCAAGTTAGGGTCTAATGTGTTGCCTTTTAGCCTAGTTTATGTTTTAGACAGTTTCTTAAAAATTGATTTCTTGATTCTTCAAGTCAGACAGCAAGGAGGTCTATGAGCCCGGTTGGAATCGAAGTACAAGAATATAATAAATCACAATTCCTGATTTAAAGAAGTAACACACTTAAACTGAATTTTCCACCTCCCCATATTAAGACGGCGATCATCACTTCAGCAGCTATTTTTAGGTGATCACTTTCATTCAAGTAGGGAGAATAGACTTAAATAACCTTTTACATTTGGAATAACAAACAAAGCAGCCATTAATTTTGCAAGTTCCTACTAAGAAGGATAGTCACCGTTTACTTCAACTATAAGAGAAAATAGAAAATAAAGGTATTTGTAAATTATAGTGGAAAATAAGTATTTGGTCACCGACAAACAAGCAAGATGTCTTGGCCTCACAGACCTGTTATGTCCTTTTTAAAAAGCTCTTCTATCCTCTACTCTTTACCTGTATTAATGACATCTTGAAACTTTTTGCCTCTATAAGATACCTCTTAGCAACCAGATAGAGACTCCAAACTCAACCATGGCCAAGACCAAAGAGCTGTCCAAGGACTACAGAAAGAAAATTGTAGACCTTTCCCTCGCTAGAAAAAGTAAGTCTACAATAGGCCGTTAGGTTGGTGTGAATAAATCAACTGTTGGAGCAACTGTGTTAAAATGAAAAAAATGTTAGACCAATGATCTTGGTAAATCAGGGTCCTTTGCAAGAGGTCATTCCATGGGGTCAAAACGATCATGAAAACTGTGAGCAGAACTAAACGGTGGGATCTGATGAATGACCTGAAGAGAGCTGGGAGCAAAGTGACAAATGCTATCAGTAACACACTACGCGAGGGACTCAAATCCTGCAGTGAAAGGCAGGTGGATCTGGGCTGGGCTGACCCCATAGAAAAACATTGGGCATCAAAGAAGTGGCTCAATCCAAAAATATTTCAAGGTCCTTGGGTAACTTAGCCAGTCTCCAAAGATCAATCCCATTGTAAACTTGTAGAGGGAGTTGAAAGTCCATGTTGCCCAGCGACTGTCCCAAAACATCATTGCTCTAGAGGAGATTGCATGGAATTATAGACCAAAATACCAGCTATGTGTGCGCAAACCTGGTGAAAACTTTTTACCTTAGTCATTGCCAACAAACATTATGCCACACTGTACTGAGTTGAACTTTTGCTTTTGACCAAAAACTTATTTTCCACCATCATTTACAAAAAAATCATTTAAGAACCCAAAAATGTGCTTTCATGGATTTTTATTCCTTGTTTTGTCTCTCGTAGATTTACAGATTTCTCTTAATTTTCTAAGTCGGAGAACTTGCAAAATCTGTGGCTGACAAATACTTTTTTGCCCCACTGCATTTAGGAGTAAGCAAGATAATTTGCTTCACTAGTCATCAGGATACCTCAAACTCTAAATATATATTTTAGTTTGAAAACATGAAAGTATTCCAGGTTGTAAGAAACAAATCCCTGCCAACATGCCACACTTGTAACCATGGTCCATTTATCAGATAGAATATTTCATGTGTAAAATGTTAAGTCTGCCATGAGCCTCTTTAATAATTATGCAACACATATAATTTCTGTGGCTTTTTTCCTTCCGCAGTCAATCTTTTCCTTTCACGGTCAAACGGATAATGATCACTGGGGGTTTAAATAGTTTACTACTGTGAGGTTTTGTTGTATTAAATCATGAGAATTTAGATTTTTGTTCTGTTTTTATGCTTTTCTGTGTTTCTACTTTGTGTCCTGAGCTCCCCTGATGCTTCTGATCACATTCTTTGAGCAAAAAAACATAAGAGAAGAACATTAGGATTGTTTTAATGCCTTAAATCGATCAGTGCAGCATGGATGTAGCTACTAGTTAAACAATGAAATGGTTGTTATCAAATTGCTCTTTTGTTTAGGAAGAAAAGGGAAGACAATTACTAAAATTGTTCAATGACAAAAAAATTTTGAGCATCGACTATGTAATTAAATAGAAAATAACGCCATCAGAATGAAACCAACTAAATAAAAAAGGTAACACATCAAAAAGGTTTCAGATTTACAAAAGAACAATAATGTAATTAAAAAATCAGACAAACATGTGTAAGATGTTTCTCCTGCCCAGTAGGACAAACAACACTGAATCAAACGCAGAAGAATTAAATATTGTTTCTAAAGAAAAAGATTTGAGACTTTGGAGTAAAAGCTTATTAAATCTGGAACAGCATGAAGAAAATATTACGTTGAAAAATAAAGTGATGTCAGAGCCCAATTAGAACATCAGAAAACAGCTCCGGACAATTGCAAACAGAAAAAGGAGAGATAGTAAACCATTTTCAAAACTTCTAATTGGTTACAAGGAACATTAGGAGGTTGATGGTGAGAAGTAATTGGTGCTATGCAGGTTTAACTTAACAACTGACTGCACTTAAGAAGCAGCTGAAGAGGAAAGACAGTTTAAATAAGCCCACAAAACCTAAAAAAAAAGACACACACAAAGCCAGAGAGACATTTAATGTAAGAAATCGTTTTTGTTTTTTCTGTAAACACTTTGTGATTTTTTTGTTTTTAAAAAATGCGACTCGATTATTTTTGGTTAAAAACTATAGGCCTACTTAAAAAAAAATATCCGACATTTTAGTCTACTGGATCTAAAACTGTACAAAACATTAAACAAAATGAACAAACAAACAAACAAGTGGAATTGGAAAAACTATATTATTTGTTTTGCTTGCTTGTGAAAAGTCTCTGGGACGAAGGAAAAAACTCCACCCTAACCAGAATCTTGTGCACGCAGCCGGAGTCAATAAAGATTATTGAATTCAAAGATGGCGGCGCCCATGATGCTGTCATGATTCAGGGAAAGTAGGACTTTTATGTAGGTTTTAAATAAGAAATGTGAAATTTTGGACAACATTAACTGGTTTATACCTGTTTTACCATAACAGAGAAACAGAGGAGTCCAAGACACGAAGGTAAGTAGTCTAATTAGTACATTTTAGAATTATTTTACGCTGCTACGCTCCTCTCTAATTTTTATATTTAAAACATTTGAGAGACAGAATAAAACCATCAAAGAGGACATTCCTGTTAAGTTAGGAGAAATACGGACATCGGGTTAGCATTGTCTAAGGGATAAAAGGAGGAGCAAATCGGCTGTGTGAAGAAACAAAAAATATGTTTTTTAAATATCCATGTGACAGAGTTTCAAAATAAAACAATATTTCGTTAGTAGCAGCAACTGACACACCACGTAAAAACACCCGAGGCTCAGAGTTTTGCACAGATAATAATACATAAGGAGCAAATTCTCTCAGTTATCAAGGCCATCATGTAAGAAAGCAGTTGTAAAATCGTAAAGGTAAAGCATTTACCTTGTACAGTAGATTTATTTTGTATTTGAAATTTTTTAAATTCAGTTTCTCAGCACTCTAGCTATATATGACAAGCCAAACTTTAGCAGTCTGTCATTCAAGAAATGTATTCTTTACTCTTACAATGATCAGTCAATACCTTTAAGCAGGTAAACGATCTTTGTTTGTAATAGATAAACACCTTCCTGCTGATCTTTCTGTTGACATCAAGAGTCCAGTTCTCATTCTGAGGCTTTAAGTCTAAATCCAAATCTTTGGTCTTTACTATAGGATTATTCTCTTATTTTAATCCAAGTCAACACAGTTTGTAAAGCATGTTTAGAAAAGACAAACAGGCCCAAACTTTAAACACAGAAAGCAATATAATAAAATTCTAAAATAAAATACAACTATATTCAGAGTAAATGCAGTAAAAACTAATTAAACTAAGATTTTGGTGTAGTTTGAAAGACAAACAAAATTAAGATAAAATAACTCTTAAATGTGCTTTAAAACAAACAGGAGTTATATAAAAAACAAGGTAGACTTGTTTAGCTTGCTAAGAAAAGATCAACTAAATGAAATATTTGCTGATATTTTAATTTGTCTGATAGAATTATGAATTTCAACTCCAGAGATGTAAATCTTGGTTGCAAAATGATGTGTTTGGTTCATTTTTCTTATAGTTGGGGGAAAAAAATTCCCTTTGTTGTATCATCAGATGTAATTCATTGCGTCGACCCAAAGACCTTCACTCCTGGATGTGTCTGTGGATCAGTTTGCTTTACCTGTGACTTTTTGCTGTGTGGGCAAAGTTACCTAATCCAGGAATCTGCTGTTTTCTTTTGTTGTCTAAATATGTAAACTTTATTCAATAGAAAAGTAAAAGAAACGTGCACAAGAAATAAACAGATCAGTTAAAAGATACACGTAAAGTATTATAGCTAGATTATTTTTATTGTTAAAATCTCAAACAAAAACAAAGCATCATCTCTTCAGGCAAATATAAAAATACCTTTTTTTTTTTTTACATTGATTAGGTGTTCATTTAATTAAAGAACTTGAAGAAGCAGATTCACACAAAGCTGATTCTGTTTGTGTTTGACTGTGATGTTTTGCCAACGGGATCATGTGCAAATGATCTATGAGATAACAGGTTCTTCTGCCACTATAAAACAAGAAATAGTGCAAATTTAGCAACCGATCAAACAGCCAAATAGAAATGGGCAATGAAACTATAACGATATATATATAAAACGATGCACACCTGACTGACCGCTTTTTAAAGGTTATGTTTAAATAGAGTTATGATTATAATTAAATACAAGAGTTTTCCCCATGATCTTTATTTCACATATGTAAAAAAAGATAAAATAAAAATGTATTTGCATCTGCTGATATGAAAGACTTACATTGGATTCACTTGTCAGCCGTTTTTCAGGGGGTTTCTTAACAGAAGTTTTCAGTCCCTCCTCTCAGGAGACTCCCGAATGGATGTGCCCAGTCACCATAGAAACATCATCTCCATCTCTCGCTCCAGCCCACTCACTCAGAGTTGTGCCTTGCTTCGATTGCTCGGCTCTCCCAGCTGCAGTTGGTGGCTGTTTTCTGTTATGCTGAGCTAATACTCCAGGGAGATTTGGTGGGAGGAGAAAAAAAAAAACAAAAAAAAAAAAACATCCCCACAAGCAGATGTTTGGAGGGTACTTTTTTATGCCCCTGTGGTTGAAAATGCTGAGAGTTAACCTCAGGAGATTAACCTGCCTTCAGGCTGGTCAGATTCCATTTATATAACATCAAGGCTTCTTCCATCTGGGTTGTTAAAGTCTGAAAATAATGCCTCTAAAAGGAAGTATAACTCTGCTTTTCTTAAATTGAAAGAAGTTGATTTGTTTGTCTCTGAGCTCTCGTTTATTGTAATTATATATTCCCATAGCATACTAGAATCTCCTTATACTCCTCAGCTTCAGATAAACCTTATTTATGTACCTGATTTACATCTTTATCTCAGCCTGTTGTCAGACAGTGCTGCTTGTCGTTTCTTCCACAGCAGCTCTAAAGGTCTTGCCGTCTGAGAT
Source organism: Jordanella pulchra (assembly GCA_034780135.1). Lineage (NCBI taxonomy): Eukaryota > Metazoa > Chordata > Actinopteri > Cyprinodontiformes > Cyprinodontidae > Jordanella > Jordanella pulchra. The sequence continues at coordinate 13,873 of JAUZNJ010070816.1, forward strand.
CCAGATGCACGTCTGCTGTGAGATTATTCTCTCCACAGGTCAGCCTAGCAGACCCTCTTAGTTCATTGGAGAAGGAGTGTATGGTGTTGTGGGTTGCCCTAGAAACCGTGTTTATGTACACTTCTAACTTATAGTGGGCATGACAGAAATCGAGTTTGTACGAAGGAGCATTTGGGTCTTGCAGCTGACTTTCTGCCATACATGTTGTGATTTTATATTAAGCATGAAGTTCATTAAAAAAGGCCCTTCCTTCTCTGTCTTGAATGCTTCCTTTAATTTGGTGCCAGCACTGGATTATTTATTACATGCTATTGTTTCATTTTATTGTGGTGGTTTTTGAGGCCATGGAAGAGTTTTGCACTATTTTACACCGTATTGCATCATTCACCATGCACTGTATGAATGTGCCGAAAGAAATATTATTGTCATCATGACAATGACAGTAAAAGATTGATTGATGGAGTGATCCAGTAGATGTCCAATCAGTTCGCCACACTCTGACTCTGGTTGGCAAACCTTAGTTGAATCTGACAGACTTTGAAGAGATGTCTGGTCCACAGCTCACCTCACTGATTTTGAAGTCTGGTTTAATTCTGAGTTTTTGTTCATCCTAAACCTTCAGATTTGTCTGTTGGAAGGCTCTCTCTCTCTCTCTCTCTCTCTCTACATATATATATATATAGAATTAAATAGTATATGCTAGGCAGAACAAGGAGGACTTTTACCTTTTATCTAGTTTAATCTAGACTGACATATCGACGTCACTCGCATTGATAATTTTGCTGAACATAACTTACAGTTTGCCTTCTTAAGTGTTTAAACCTGCTTTGAAACCCACTCATAACAGAAGTGCTCAATCATCAACTCATTCGGAACATTTAAAACATGGTGCTAATGTAGATTTACTGTTTTAAAAAGGATTCAAAATAAAACTAGCCTTTCTTTCTTCACTCTCACTGTCCTCTGGGCAGGCATCCAGACTATGTTTTCTTACGAATCTTCTCCATAGACAACATATCGTAGTAATGTCTATGGTTTGGTGCCATATGTGTTGATAAATGTCTCCCCCTACTGGTTTGGAGCACTTCCATTATACAGAGATGATTAGCAGCTTTTCTTATCCTGTAGGTTTTTTAGTAACTTGCAGCATTTTTCCTTTGCATGCTCTTTATGGTTTAACATCATTTATTGCCACAGGTTTTGTGTTTGCATGTTTGCATCACAGAGCTTGCATTTTAACTGGACTGTGTAAACTTTTTGAATCTTATGTACTGGCTGTTATCTAATTGAGTTAAATGTAAAACTGTCATCCAGTCCTTCGAGCAGGCAGGCGGGTTATCAGGAACAGCCTGTCCAGGGCTCCACAATGACGCAGAACCTTAATCGCATCACGGCGAATGAACCTCTTATTTCACAAAAAAAACCAGAAAAAACCCACGCTGTTGTATGAGTGACATGGTGTGAAAACCACCAACTGTTACACAACAACAGCAGTGGTGGAAAAAACAATCCTGTGGAGGGTTGAGGAGGAGAGCTGTCAGTCTTCTCCAGGCAGGAGGAAGCCCATCATCTGCTCCTCAGTCCTGTAGATACAAACAATATGGAGATGCATTTGATTTGGGGGTAAAGGAATTTGCAGTAATGGTTATTTATTTTGACATTTTTCTCTCATTTTCTATAATATTTCAACTTTTTCCTCCCTAAGGTAAAACCTAGTGATGCACAAGTATAACAAGCAGCATCAAAGAACATCTCTGCTAAATCATTTACATAACAAGAAACAAAATGACGGTTTTTATTTCTGATGCATTTAACCAATAGATGGGCTCCTCATAGCAAATAAGGGGAGAGTTTAAATTGCTGTGTGCCCCATTATAAAAGACAACTAACCTAGAAAAATAAGTCTTAGTACAACAGTTTTTTTGTTGTTGTCACAGAATAAAGAATGACCCTTTTTTGTGTGTCTGTTCACCATAATTAAAAGAAAAATTTATTAGAAGAGTTATTAACCATTTAAAAAAAATTACAACAATAAAACTGTTTTCCAATGACCTTTAGGAAATCCAGAAACCTGGATTGGCCATTAACTTCATTTAGATGGATCCCTGTATTCTTTTAAGATTTTGCTGCATCAAACTAGGAACTGGCTGAGAAAGAATCTAGAGCGACTGATGCAATAAGTCAGTTTTTGATCCTGCTTTGTTTTGTCTTTATTTAAACATGAGATATTTTATTTAAAACTGTGTTTTCAAATAAATGTATATAATTTTTTTAAGTATATTGTTTTTTTTAAATAGAATTATTTATTTAATTCTGCATTTCCTTATTTAACGGCATCTTTAGTATATACTAATGTAATGAAATATTTACGACTCAGGGGTCAAATTAAGATAATGATTATGTCAGCTGGGTTTTCTCATAAAGGAAACCTTTAACCAGCCTGTTTCTGTAATTTTTTTTTGTCTCAGTAAAGTGCCTTAAGATGAATCTTGCCAACAGGCTAAATTAATATGGTATTTGTGATTTAACAAAAACACAAGAATGCATTTTGTACTGCTCCTACTTAAACTGTTTGGATCCGCTCCAAAATGGCTTGGCCAATTACGTTGCAGTATTATGCTCTAAGGTAGAGTTTTTCCAATCCGATACTGGTACCTGGGCTGAACGTATCAGCCGATATCCGATACTGATCCAGTTCAACTGTTGAATGACTGAACCATATGTGTTGCTGTGTGACTGAAGGCTATAGCTTTGACATAAACAGCGTTAAAAAGAGACAATATAAATGCATTTTATAGTATTTATTTGCAAATAAGCTGTAAAAAGAAAGAAATAACAGTTCCATGTAGAGTGGACTGGATTGGATCTTTGATGTCTGATATCAAATCACTGATATCCGCTCCAGGTGATTAGTCATTATCGGAGCTGATATCCGATCCAGGTATCTGATCGGTGTATCTCTAGTTTAATATAGCTATGAGGAAGGTCAGAGCTGCCAAGCTGGGAGCCCAAAATATACATGGCAGCACAGGAGGACATGCGTGTAGCTTCTGCCATCACATCGGTTTTGTCAGAATCAGTGATTTGAGCTTTGAAAGAGGAACAGCAAGAGTATAAAGCCATGAATTGTTTTGGTCTCTCATGGCGTCTGCTGCATGTTTTTAAATTTGTCTCTGTGATTGGCTAAAACCAAACTTTGGTGGGCAGGTAGTGGGACATTTCTTCACTCAGTTAGGTTCTCATCCTAAACACACTTGATGGGAACGGTTCCCTACAATGTGTCGAACTAAACCTGAGTGCTACTCAACCTGACTAGCCATGTTTTGAATTAGGATATATACTTAAACTGTATTGAATTCTCAAAATCATCTCTTTTTAGCAGTAAGCTGTATTTTTTTGTTAACTATTTTAATTCAAGATAAAGTTTAACTCAATTTCAATACAAAGCTCCTTATATTATATTAATATAAACCTGCTAATCAGTGCTATACAGCCCTTTTGTTTTCTCTAATGAATTTTAAATTCTGTGCTGTTTTTCTATTTATCATTAAATTGTAACTTTTCAGGATTACACAGGCAAGCCAACTCTTAAAACCTGCCCACCAGCTGTCTTTTGCTCTCTGTCTCGCCTTTCCTGATTTTTTTATTAATTTTTTCTGCTAACAGGACCATGCAGGCGTCCGTGAGGAGGCTGGCTCTTGTCCCGCTGTGTGCAGCGCAGACTTGTCAAAGCAGGACCGCTCTGCTGAGTTCAGCACTCCGCTTGCTTCCCCCCAGAATCCGCACCCTCTTCAGTGAGACCGGAGTTTGGGAAAAAGATTATCGAACTGAGACCAGACGCAGGGTAGAGGAATGGTGGCACCCGCGGATTATGAAGCAGTGGCAGAAGGACGGACTGGATACAGTAAGTGTGTTTATAAAAGAACAAAGAAAGACATCAACCTGAAGACTTGGTTACACCTTGGTTTGAAACCATTTCTAACCATAAACTATAATGGCATTTTGAGTGAAGAAAAAACATATATTATTCAGGTTTAAAAAAGAAAAAAATCAAACAAGCGCAGAAGGCTTTTGTACATGCTTCTCTTTACTTAAAAAAAACAAGCAAATACAGTCACCTAAAGAACTCAATAATCAGCATAATTCACCTGTTCTGTGAAGGCATCAATGCACGGATCAGAGCTGCAGTCATAAGGGCTTAAGATCACTCTGGAAAAGCTTTAGAGATGAACAGCTTTGTAGACAGAAAAACTATTGGTCCAGAAAACACGTGGACGACTGTGAGACTAAATCTAGTTTTTTTTTTATTTATCCCCCTGTTTTAAGATAAATGGCCAGCTTCATGCAGAGATGCTGTTTTTCCAGCAGGAAGTTGATGGGAGGATGGATGGAGCTGAGTGCAGGACGATTGTTACATGAAAACATGGAACAGACATGCAACATAAACAAATCTAAACTAAGAATATCTCTCCTGTTATGAGATGAAGCATCAACTGTTTTGGGTAAATGACAGGTACATGACTTTTACTGCAGATAAAACATTCATACCTGTGCCTGTATACATTTGTAATCATTATTTTAACAAAGATATATGGGAAATTGGTGGAATAATATTCCTTTGGAAAGAGCGATGAGTAGCCCTAGTGTGAGAGGCTTTTATTTTCTGAGATTCACCATCATCATCATCATCATCATCATTTATTGTTCCACACAGGAACATTTGTTCCCTTCGTCTGCATACATGACAGCATATTCCTGAGCTTGTATGCTGCTCTTTTTGTTTGTGTGTACTTCCTTTTTATAAATCTCCCCTTTCAACTAGATTCAGTTGCAGAATTTATTTCCAAAATTTTCTGAGGAACATTTGTGTTGTTTAATAGTCAAAGACCGGCTTTTTAAAAGGAATTATTAGTTAAATCACTTGAAGGTCTTGTTGTTGGCTGGATGATTCAACCAAAACTTATATCACGTCATATTTTTTTTGATTTCTATAAATATAATTTTGATATCAATATGAAGAAAATAAAAGCCTCAGAAAAACTGCCAAGAATGGCCATAACAATTATTGGTATCTATAGTAAAAACAGTTTTATCATGTTTGTAAAATTCATCCAGTAAAAGATTTTAGAAGTATTTGCTTAAAAAGAAACAAACAAAGAAAAAACGACATAAAACCCTGAATGTCAAATGCTGTAATCATAGCATAACATAGAAATATGTATTTTCACATAGTAGAAATGTTTTAAAAGGCATATCATCATTATTTGATAAAATGATATTGCAAATGTATTGACACTGAATTACTTTCTACGCCTAGTTGTTTAAAACATGTTTCTAGACCATAAACAATCATCTTCTCTGAAACTTTGGACAGAAAAGTTTCCTTTAAAGTAACACGATCTTTTTTTTTTGCAGCCTTTTGTTAAGAGACTCTTATGTGCTTTGGGTTTACTTCTCTTTTTTTTTTTTTTTTTTTACAGTCTGTAAAATTTAAGTTTGATCTAATCCAAGCAAGTATTACCAAGTCAAGGTCTGACTCCAATTAAGGGTGTTCATTTTTTAAAGGTGGAATAAGAGTTTATAAACACACAAAACATTTAATGACAGTGTGTAAACTTTTAAAAAGCATTCTAAAGATTTTTAGATATAATGAACCCAGCTGGTCGCCTCTAAAATAACCTTTTTACTGACTGTGAAAGATGGCCGTCAAACGCTTGACAAAGCAAGCTTGAAGGGATCAATAGAGAGTTTTCATACTGCTGACATTTTGGCCAGTGAGAAGAAAGGCACAGACATAGTAGACGGTATGAAACTCGTGTCTCGCTCATGCCGCCTCACTGGCTTTCTGGGACATTCAATAGAGTCCAGACACAATTAATGAAAATTGTTTCTCCCTTTTTTTTTTTTTGTTAAATCAAACATCTGATGTTAAAAAAAAAAAATCTCCTTTTTTGCTCCAGATATATCTTTGTTGAGCTCCTCTATCTGTTTATATCTGAAGCACCTTTGTATGTTTTACATTGTCTGACGATCAGGTTGGATTTTTTTTCCCCCTAATCTCTTACAGGCAGTCGGGTCCCTGCAGATCATCTCAGCCCCGTAGCTCCAGCTGATTATGTATCCTAATGCTCTGAGCGTGTGGCTGTCTTGGCAAAGCTGGCAGTGATTAAGTGCGTTTATGACAGGGCGCTGGCTCTAATTAATTTATTGAAAAATTCATGAGTCAGGTTTCCTATATTCACGTATAGCTGGATGGAAGTGATCCTCGCCGTGCTGCCATAGAAACCATGTTGTGATTGTAAAGCATCCATTATCTGCCACTGTTTAGATGCTATAATCAGCCTCATACAGTAGTACAGTCAGCAGCTCTCGCTCTGAATGTGATGAGTTATTACTGCTGTCCTGACCTCATCCTTAACGCCGTCTCCTCCACACACGGCAGAAGAAAGAGAAACTTTAACGCCTGTTACTATTATGGACGATGTTTTATGCTGTTTTTTTTTTTTTGTTCTTTTTTCCCAGGATTCCAACAGGAAGAAATTTTATGTCCTCTCTATGTTTCCGTACCCATCAGGGCGCCTGCACATGGGTCACGTACGAGTGTACACCATCAGCGACACCATCGGTCACTTCCAGAGAATGAGAGGCCATCAGGTATTTGTGCTTTATGCCCACACATATTTGCTATTATCCCTCCATCATCCCTAAAACATGTAAGGCACTCTGAGCATCCAGAACTGAAAGCATTCAGGGGTATCTCATGTCGTCGGGGTACAAATATTCTTCCTGTGTCACACGAAGAACCAAGAGCCAGTGTCGTCATGGATTCCTAAAGCTTAGATCTTGGAAACTTTAAATAGGGAAAGTATTTATCAAGCCACTGATTAAACTTGTTTAAGAGAAAAATCACACAATAGGGGGAAATAATATAATTGATTTTACAAGGTTCAAGGTTTGTTAATAACACTTTTCTTTTTAGGTTATACTAGATGATATTTAAATGAGCTGTTTGCATTTTTAAATCACATATTTGCACATATTTCATAAAAAAAAAAAAACAATATATTTTTCTCCAACTGTCTCATTATTTCTTTTTGCTAAACATCAGAAATAACAGAGAGATCCTTTTTTTGAATATTTAAATAATTTAACATTTTCTCCAAATCCAGAAATTCATATACTTCATTAGTATTTCATTAAATACTAATTATCTTCATTAAAACTACCTTTTCAACTATGACTTGAAGTGAAGTAACAGAGTCGGGTTTACCTCTCACCTTGGGACTCGGATCATAATATTATGATGACTACTTTCTTTTTTAGCTTAAGCTGCTTTGTATCTATTAAATTTAGTAAATCTGGGGAACCATGTAAGGAAGCTCTTATTTGATATGCTATTGCGTTGCTTCAATATTTCCACATAAATTTGCCATCTAATTATTGTGGTGCAGAAAAACAGTCACACACAATGCTGCCACTCCTGTGCTTCACAGTTTGGATGCTATTCTCAGACTTATACATGACACTGATTGTTTGGGCAAAGAATAACACCCAAAGAGAGTCTCATTCCTCTGAGAATCATATGTTTTTGGGGATTTTCACACCTAATCTTTGCAGGGCTGCAACTAACGATCATTTTCCTAATCAATTCATCTGTCAGTTGTTCTTTGTAATGAATCCATTAATAATCGGATTGTGAAAGATTGCTTAAAAACTTGAGGAGTTCTGGATGGAGCATACTGATGGAGAAAAAAAGTTTTTCATCTTCAATACAAAAACTTTATACATTTTTTAAAACAATTTTGGTATAAGTACTGGTCTACGCTGGTCGCTCTATCAGATAAAGGAGTGTTTTAGAGTCTCTTTACTCCATTTAACAACTTATTGATTACTAAATTAGTTGTTACTTTTTGTCCTTAATGGATTAATCACGATTAATCTGATTAATTGTTTCAGCCTTAGATCTTAGACTTTTCTTCTTTCTCCTTACACCTATTTAACCTTTTTTTTAGGGTTAGTTTCCCCCCCTGTTTACTAAATGAAATCATATTAAGCTTAGTTTTTTAATATTATGCTCCTGTAACTTTTTAAAAATTTTTCTACCCACGATGTTCATAATGTTTCCTCATTAAACTGTTGAATCGCCGCCTTTCTGTCAGATGTCTGACACACATGTCAACGCAGCAGAGCTAAGAAGCGAACAGGCTGGACCCAAAAGTCTGTTGTCTATAGCTGCCTTAGGGTAGCTAACCTTGCTGCTCCAAAGGTAAAAGAGTTAATAATGTTGCTACTGCAAACCTAAACACTCAGATTTTTGAGCAGTTATGCAGTTAGTACTATTCCTTCGGTTTTTATTGACTATTTACAAAAAGTAGATCGAAGCTCTGATTACTGCTATCTGGATTTTTACAAACTTCATTGAAAAGAACTGTGGTTATAAGACGGACAAAACAAATCAATTAAACAGCGAAGAATAACATCTCCAAACTAATGTTTGAGTCTTGCAATGACTTCACGTATCTTATTGACTCATTTGCCCTGAATAGAAAATCATCTGCTCCTCTTTGGTCGGATCAGTGAGGCCAGGGCTGCTCTGACGTCTGCTCACTGGGAAAAGAAACAAAGCAAAGAGAGCAAGAGAGTGACTCAGTGAGAGACAGTTAACAGCTATTGGGATTATTTTATTTGCTGTTTTATTTATTCTGTCAATACAGAGGTTACAGAGCTGGTTTTGCAAAGGTTAGCAGAGAAATTAGCATAATATCCTGATTTCAAATACTGTAGCTCTTATATTAAGATTGTAAGATTAGATTTATGTTGACAAAAATTTCAATGACCAATTTTACTTTATTGGACATATTTTGTCCAAATTGATTAAATGAAACCTTAGATTTTGCACCATTACTGCGATCAGTGATCACTTTCTAGCTTCGTATTATTTATTTATCCGTTTCAAAATGGAACATCTCACAGCACTTGGTTGTCTGTTCATTTATAAACAAGCCAGTTGAGAAACAAAACTCGTACTTTTTATATCTAAACCATAAGTGAGACCTTAGTTCTGGGTTGGTTCTTGGGTTTCCTCTGCCCAGCTTTCATTCCTTCCCTGGCGGAAGCAGAGACTGACGGTTCAAAGCAGACTGGTATAGGGTGTGTATCAAATACAGGCCTCCTTGGGAAGGCCTATGCCAGGGTGTTGGAGTGGAGAATTTGGCTGATTGTTCAACCTCAACTTCAGGTGGTTTTTGTTCTGGCTGTGGAAAACTGGAAAAGCTCCACACTTTCTGCAGGGTGCTAGAAGATTCATAGGAGTTTGCTCCACTGGTCCATGTGTGGTTTGTAGACCTGGAGAGGACATTCTTTGTGAAAGGGCCATCTGGTCTTTGTACCGGTGGAGTTGTGTCTGCATTGCCTACATTAAGTCAGACTTGATGACCTCTGTCACCGGTCCTGTTCATAGCTTTTATGGACAGGATTTCTCGGTGCAGCCAATGACAGGAGGGGTCTGGGTTGGGGACCACCAGATTTACCTTCAGCTTTTTACAGACACCATGATTCTGCTGGCTTCCTCCTGCCAAGACTTACAGTAAGTACATGCAGGTTTTACTTCATAGCCGGGATGAAGAAGAATTAGAGTCCAGATACAATCGAATGAAATTGGC
>JAUZNJ010070826.1:0-82185 GCA_034780135.1 Jordanella pulchra
ATATAATACAATGCAAGTCCATATTTAAAAGCTTTCTGTTTGGAAACAACATCTGTACCATACATTTGCGTTTTCCATTGTATGTGATTCCAAATGTGAGCAAAAAAAGAGAGAAAATTATTATTATTATTATTATTATGGATCAATATTTTCCGGTACATCTTATATTGTAGCTACAAAATAGTAGCAAGTATGATGCTGAATAATAAGATGTGTGCTCTGATTACAATAATGAATGTTAATATATAGATTTTGTAGGAGAGAGAGAAATAATCTAAATTCAGTTCTCAAGCAAACTTCATTCATGGTCAAAATACTACACTTTTCTTATTCTTTTAAACAGCAGCTTTAGTTTAATAAAATTGATTATTAGCACCATTCTATCCTGCTTTTTTGCAAACTAAACCATCTTCTAAACAGCCAACTGTCATTCATGTAAGCATAGTAAGCCTTTCAGTCAGCTGACCAGCAGTTTGCAGTAAAATGTAGCAGCACCTAGGCTTCCTGGTATTTCCTGTAGTGTACATATCTTTAAACTAATTGTTCAATTATAATAAAATCTATAATTTTACCCCAATATATAAAACCATTAATGGTCATTAATATTAGTCTATTACTGTTTGTTGGTCACTGTAAAACTTATTTGGGTGCCTTAACATTGAAAAGGTTGAGGTGCAAAGAAAATTCAGAAAAGCAAGGGTTTATCAGCCAGTGTTTTGTTTCACTGCATCAAAAGGCAACAGTAGATTTCAGCAGAAAGTTTCCCAGCTGTTTTTAAGTCTTGTTTACTATTGGTGCATCTCTGTCAATATAACACCAGTCTGCGCGGGTGGTTTTAGAGAGGGGCCAACAGGAGCCAGTGCCCCCATAGAACTAGTTATGGCAAATACCACATCAGTTTTGTATGATGATATACATTAGCATAGAAACTGTAAATGTTTGGTGCCTTGGATTCATTTAGTCTTTTGTTTTCCTTTACAGATTCTAACAATTATTTAACAATGAAGGTGTTGCACCTTTAGCTTCATAAATATTGAGATAGGATCACAATCTTCAGCCTCCAGATCTGTTGGTGGTGTTTTGGCTCTTCATATATTAAATGATAAACTATTTATGTTTCTTTTTTCTTTTGTTAGAACTTTCGATGCTAATCTGTATTAATCCATGTGTGATTCCACCATTTAAAAAATAAAAATAAATAAAGCTAAAAAAAAAAAAAAACCTGAAACCTATTAGAGCTCCTGGATTTGTTGTGCCTCCCTAGAGTTGTCTTTGGCCCCCAGTTTGCCATCTTCTTTGCAAACTTTTCTGAGCTGCCCAATGGCATTGCTGGGTCTTCCACATCAAGGAAACGCTGTACTATAAAATAATTGGAAATCATCCCTTTTTCCTCTTGGATTTTTTTCCTTTTTTTCCTTATTCAATTCAGTTTAATTCGAAAATACTTCATTTATTCCAAATGGAAATTAAATAATTATTATTTTGACCAATCATTTCTCAGCGCCACCATACAACTCCTCTTTGCTTGTTTGTCTGTGGAAATGTACCACAACGCAGGGGCCACAATTGTTTTTGTGTTCCTATGGTTCCTACCCACTGTGTAGGTTTATCTGACTGATCACACGGACCCCAGAGACCCTCCTCCTCCTCCCCTCCGAACAGCGATCAGGGGCGGGGCAGCACTGCAGCAGTGCGCCTCTCCAGCAGCTGTCTCCGGTAATGTTCCACAGATACACACGCCCCTCTCCGCCCTGGCCCCCAGACAGGTGGTCGGACTGTACGCCCTCATCCGTCCTGTTAGAATAAGGGGTAATACACACATCGGCTGGCAACAGGGAAGGCTCGGCTGGCGCAAGCGCGTCCCCGATGGACTTCCAGCGTGTGACCTCGGCGATCACCGGGCGGCCAGCAGGAGGAGAGCGGGGCAGCAAGCGGAACGCACCGGGAGAGCCCCGCAGATCTACCGCCGGATTCCTCCAGATGCCGCTGCCGAGGAAGAGTCTGCGCGCGGAGGGATGAGATGCAAGAGTAGGGAGCTGACACGATTTTGGTGGGATTTTTCATCCGCGCGGCGGAAGGATCATTTCTGACAATCCTCCGGTCTAGGGAAGTTCCCTTGGGAGAGAGAGAGGGAGGGGTGGTGGTGGTGGTGGGGGTTCATTATGGCTTCAGGCGCCGGTAAGGCTGCACAGTCCCCCGGGCCGGGCTCCACCGTGAACGGGACTGCGGCAGAGTTGGCCACCATCGAGCAGGAGCTCTACGACAACCAGATGCACAGCAAGATGTGCAAGAAGATCGCTCAGCTCACCAAGGTAAGATCTGCAGCTGACAGCCAGGCGCGCCGCCTGATGTCCATCTGTCGCTGACTCAGTATCACACCTTCAGATGAAAAAAAAAATGTCTCAAACACACCTTGCACAACGTGAAAGGCGATGGACGTGTTAAGCATCAACATCTCGGAGAATAACAGGAAAACTTGGATCAGGTTGCTGTGGCTTCGTGACCGACGATAATCTGACATAGATCACTGAGAGCAAAGGGGCTGCAGATCTCCATCGAGCTGAAAGCAGCAACCAGAGACTGATGTGATGATCACTTATTCTATGGAATATCTCCGCCATGCCTCTCGCTGTGTAATTTATACTGCAGGCTTCACATCTCACTGTGAGACAAATAATAATAAAAAATCCCCAACAGACTATAATAAAAGCACATATTAAAGATATCAGTTACCACGGGAAAGAAAATAACAGGTGAAAACACAAAGCAATACAATATTATTTGATCAAAATAGATACAAACAATAGATCATCTGGATTTCCTTCTAAAGGTTTTGACAAATTACAGTGTTTTTAAAAAGATGCTTAGGGTTTATTTGGGTTAAAATGCATCACAGGAGGCACCAGGATAAAGGTGATCAGCTACCATTGGATGATCCTCTCCTGGTGGATTTGGAAAAACACCAACCAATACCTTTAGACTTTCTTACTCTGTGTTATATTGTTCTTCCCCTTTTGCCTTCATATCACCATAATTTCGTTGTGGCATAAATTTAAGAATTAAACATCTTGCTTCAGAATGTTCAAGAAAGAAGTTTGAGAGTATTTGAGGTTAGTGACAAAGATTATTGTTATAATCAGATAGCCAGATAGACTCATACTGTTTGTTGTTTGTCTCACTTTCTGATCCTACCATCTAAATGTCGCGGCTGAACTTCAGATTCGTCGGATGAGACATTTTTGCAATCCTTTAGTGTCCTTGGTGAATTTGGGGGAAGTTTAACCTTCAATTCAATTTCCACTTTTAGCTAACAGAAGTGACACCTGGCTGATCTACTGCTGCTGTTAGCCCGTCCTCAACATTTGAACTCTTACATTCAGAGATGCCAACTTTGCAGTGGATTGATTGTTGCCTTTCTGTCCTCTTGAACCTGTCTTCAATTTACATCTCAAGATTCTGGGACGATTCCCTTTAAACCTGGGAAAGTGTGTTCAAACAAGTTTAAAGGCCAACTCCTAGATGCTAGATACTATGCATTTAGTTGCTGCCATGTCATTAGTAGATTCTTAGAGTTTAGAAAAGTAATCAAACAGTAGTACTTAAAAGAGCTGGACAATTTGTTGCATTTGCAAAATAATTGCATTTTAAGAAAATGCAATTTTCACTTTGCAGAGGCATATAATTCTGATCACACTGCATTTACAAAGATTAAGAGACTATGTTGGCTTCAGTTGGCGGTTTAAAGTGGGTTTGCTTCCATGAAAAAGGAAATAAACTTCCTGCTAACATGCAGATCTGAGCATGCAAATAGAAGTAAGCACTTTTTCAGACAAAGTTTAGAGTAGAATCCCGCAACGATGGACTCTGAGCAAGTAAACTTTAAAGGGAATATAAAAAAATGAAACCCTGGAGTTAAACATCAACATGCTTGTGATTAGTGCAAAGGTAAATCAAAATAAAATGGCAATCACAATATTGAAAATATTTGTAATTTTGGATTTTTGGCAAAATCGTTCCACCCTAATACCTAAAAAAAACAGGTCAGTGAGTGTACATATTAAAGCATTGCAGTTGAGTAGCAAAGGGTCAACCTTAGATGTTTGAACTGGAGTCGGAAATCAGACTGTGCAAATTATGCAGTGTTCTTTTATTAACCTGAAATCTTGAGTCAGTCATAGAAAGTAAAAATAAAAAATAGTTGATGATAAAGAAGAATAAAATGAAAGAAATATACATCATGTGGCTCCACCCAGTCGCCTCATGGTTTTAAGGATGTAGGTTGAATCTTTGACAAATTCTGGAAAGAATTCCAAAACAAATAATAAAAAAAAACTGTCATGATGATATGTTGCTCTGTGGATAAGAAACTATATCTAAAGTCAAAATGATGGACAGAAAATGTCTGCCTAGCAGCTTTAATGTTGTGTATATTTCTCCATGTGAAAGTGGAGCAGCAGCCTCATCTGTACCTGCTCAGCTTCTCAAACACTAATCCTTGTTATGTTTAGAGGATTCTCCCTCTCCATGCTCCACAATAATGCTTACAGAGGCAGGGCATGACCCACTGCTTGTTGAACGATCACAATTACTGATGACTGTGAACTTTTCCTCACGGGTGCACCCCAGTCTTTAAAGTGCATGTGTGTGTATCCAGAACGATCTATGACGTGTGTGTATTGTTTTTCCCTGACTCACTCAACACACACACACACAAGCAAAGATGGCACATATAAGAGGTCAGCACTTACGTCCAGGCTCGTTAGAGGCCTTTTCTACCACTGTCCTTGAACCTCTCATCTCCTTACCCCTTCAGGGTGGACTTGTTTCTCGGTCTTAAAACCTCAGGCACGGCATGCCCCCAGCCAGTTAAGCTCAGATGACCCCAGTGAACAAACCTGAAACCAAGAGAGCTGCTGAAATATAAGAATCCTCAAATCTGATATTTGGTGCAGGGGAGCAACGAGATGCCTGCAATGTGACACATGGTTTATTTGTGTGTTTTGGGGCAGGGTGTCGAGTGTGGAGGAAGTCGTATATGGGGTAGCCTTGTTAACCTATTATATATAATAATCTATAGGGTTAGGGTTAGAAACAGTAAACAATTTTGCCTTAAAAAAATTGTCTGCTCACTCCCTCCCTCCTTCATCCCATTGCTCCCTTTCCGTCCCGCCTGAATGGTTGCTGCTAAACATAAACCAGTCGGAGTGTGTTTACATGGCGGAGGAAGATGGTGGGAAGGATGCATCAGCTGACCATTTGGAGCCAGCTGCTCTGAATGTTCATACACCTTTAAACAGCCACCCACCCACATACAGAGTATGCAAAACTATTCATACCTTGTACACTTTTGATATTTAATCACGTTACACCCGCAAACTACAGTATGTTTCTTTGTGGCTTGAACTTATAGACCAACACCAAGTAGTTATGATTCTGAAGTGGGATGAAAACGATTCATGTTTTCATACAAATGCCTCCTACAACCAGGTTTCTCTGGAAAATCAGCTGCAGCTTTTATGAGTTATGTCTTTGTCAGCAGAGTGGACAGTATCCCCACACACACAAGTCACTTCTTCAATAGTTTCTTCCCCGCCTCAGTCAGGCTGATGGCTAAAAAATAATTGCTGAATAATAATACATGTAGAAGACTACCTCATTCTGGTACAACCCTGTCTGTTTATTAATATTTAATCAAATGTATTACTCTTCCCACTAACATCTTTTAGAAAGCACATCTGCACTTTGTACATGTTGACATACTTCAACAAATGTATTATCCCACTTCTTGCTACCTCACCTGCTAATGTTATATATATGTTTGAAGTCTCCATATCTGTCCTGTTTCCTCTTTATATTTTATCTTTTCCATTTTATTTTCTCTGTATATACTTGGTTTTTTTATATATTCTTTACATCTTTCTGTTGACAACAAGAATTCTAATGTGTCTGGACTGCATTCTGTTACAGATGGCTCATAAAAAACTCGAATCTTGAATCTCTTGTTTTTTTTTACTAAAATCTCTGCAATTCATCGTTACAACTGAACACCAAGTCAGGCTGATCGGATGGAGACCATGTGTGAAGAGTAAATTTCTAGACACAGATTATCAGTTTTTATTTCTCTACTGATTTTTGACTAAGTCTTGGTCCTCCTGATGCGGTTTTATCATTAATGATCTCTAGCTTATTTGTGAGCAGCTGACATAACTTAGGGATCAATACGTTTTTGGAACACTAGCTTATGTACACATATACATTCCCCTCTTGACTGTCAGCTTTAAATCTATCTTTGGATTTCCTGTGTTTACTGTCACATAGCTCACTGCTTCGTAATCCAGCACACTCAGTACCTTCTGTGAGATGTGTGGAGGTGTGTGTGTGTCAGTTCTACTGTCTCTCTTACTAACCTCTCCTCTGTGCACCAACCAGTCAGATCACCTCTTCTTCAGCTGCAGCGTCTCAGCTCTCCTGCACACTGGAGACAGATTTGTTTTCCATGCCTTGCTGACTGTGAAGTTATAGTGAATAAGCAAGGGCATTGACTCATGAGGCTATATGAATAACACTATCGACTGGCAGGATCAATACAGGAATCTGGAAAGTGGATTTACAGTAGGAAGAAGCCACTCTCTGACTAGGCTGCCATGGTCAGTGTTTACAGATTAACACCTTGAAAATACGCTACAGAGGCTTCAGATGATTTATGTTGATATATGGAAACTGGCACAGATATCATTAATGTGACAATAAAATGTTCTGACAAATGTATAAGATTTATAAAGGAATTTTTCCTTAGAAAACTTATTAACTAGTGTAAAGGATAGACAACCCACAGGCAATGTAAACATCAGTAATAAAAATAAAAACAGCAAAAGGTTTGACATCTTACAAATGATAATAATTTCTAGATTATCCTATAAAGTCAGCTTTACAGATTCTTTTTATTTTTCTAATCTAATTTTTATTGTGTTAGTGCCAGATTCAGTATAAGCCCGACTTGCTTGGAGCAAAAACATTAACAATGTTCCTACCTTATTTGCGACAGTCCACAGGTTAACAAACCTTCCTGTAACTGTAGCATCTGAACTCCCCTTTACCTGCAATGAATTGTCTAACCTCACTGAGAAAAAAAAAACAAACAAAAGATTAGAAGGTCAGTCTGTATATCATGTCAAGTACTAAAGTTGCCTCCAACTAGAACCAACCCAAAAAAATCTAATTTTACCATATAAAATATAAAGACTTAGAGGAAATCGTGCACCAACTAAACTTTCCTGCTGTCTCAATTTTTTACCCACAGCTTTCTTTTAGAAAGCTCTGCCTGTCATGTCATCTGATATAACTCAAATAATACTTTCATTTTGTCAGTTGTTCTCTTTCCAGCCCTTGAAAAACAATTATCAAAACACTGTTAAAAAATAACAACTTGGGCAAGCTGCTACTGCAGAACTACAGGCCTGTCTCAAACCTCCCCCTTATCAGTGCAATTATTGAAAAAGCTGTGTTTCAACAGTTAAACATCTTCCTAACAATAACAAGATGCTTCAGAATCTTCCAGTTAACCAGAGACTTACTTTGTCAAGCTGCTCAATGACATTCACATAAATGCAGACTGTGGAAGACTAACTGTACTGATATTATTGGATCTCACTGCAGCATCGCTCCATTTTATTAGAGCGCTTGGAAAACTGGGTCGACTTTTCTGGTACAGCACTGGACTGGTTTAAATCCTATTTGAAGGACAGGGAGTTTTTTGTGTCAGTAGGGAACTTTATCTCAGAGACAACATAGATCTTATGTGGCGTTCCCCAAGGTCCATCTTAGGCCCCCTTTTATTCAGTATCTACATGCTCCCCCTAACTTATATCTTAATGAACCCATCATAGCATTGGGTATGGATTTGCCAAAACTCTCTTTAGCTGAATCAAAACAAAATGGAAGTCATAATTTTTGATCAGAGTTTTTCAGTGTTAGCATACAGCTTCAGTTAAAACAGCTAGAAACCATGAATTTGGCTGGAAATCTGGGTGTACGGCACATAAACACTGAAAAAAGTTAGTCTTCTATCACATAAAGAATATCTCCTGGATTAAAGGACTAATGTCTCTGAATGATCTTGATTAACAAAATTCATGTGTTCATCTTTGGTAGAATTGATGACTTTACAGTTCTGCCTAAAAAGTTGAGCAGACACCTCCAGTTAAACCAGAATGCTGCTGTCTGTGTTCTGTCTAAAAACAAGGAAAGTCACCCCAAGGCAAAGTCCTTACACTGGCTCTCTGTATCTCAGATAAAAGACTTAAATTGTTAGTCTATAGATCACTTAATGCTTATCTCCAAATTACATTACACACTTGTTGTCAGTGTATCAACCACCCAGACCTCTCAGGTCTTCTGGCTCAAATCTACGTCACATACCCAGAACCAGAACCAAACGTGGTGAAGCGGCTTTTAGTTCCTATGCTTCACTGATCTGGAGTAAATTCCCAGGAAACGATAAAATTGATAAAATCCTAAATTGCTTTAATTAGAGAGTAAAATCTTATTTATTCAGAGGGACCTTTTTACAGTGCTATCTAAAAACAGTTAGTTACATTTTCAGTACAGCATTCCTTTAAAATTTTTCCTTGTTTTACATTATTAATCATTTTATCTTTTTTGATATAATCATTACCTCTGTCAAGCAGGTTATGTTTTCAGTACCATTGGTTTGTTTGTTACAGAAAAAGTTATCAACGGATTTGCTTGAAAATTTTACCAAAGGTGCGTCATGGGCTAGACCAATCTATTAACTTTTGGTGGTGATCCACATCAGGAATTCGGATACAGGAATCGTATTGGTCATAATCTGGGTCCAGTGTGAAAGTGGAGGTCACAATATGTCGGGGGAATGAACAGCTTGGCAGAGGTCTGCACTCTCCAAGTGCTTTTCTAGTTTTATATATTGATTTTTATTCTCTAAATATTTGGGCTACATTCATGCCACTGCAATTAATCTTTCTATTTGTTCTAATGTAAAACACTTTGAATTGTCATACTGCTTAAATTTGCTATATAGTTAAACTTGTACTGCATCAATAACGATTTAAAAAATGAAAGAAAGCTTCTTCTCTCAACTTACACTCAGTTTCAAATTATAGTCATCACTATGTATGTATGCATCACTAAATACTAATGTTATTTATTTAAAAGGTTTGTTTTTCTATTTTTATTGCATAAAAGCTGCTATTTAAATAAAATTACATTACCTAAACATCACAAAAACCTTTAGATTCAAATTGAAATAACCATTTTTGTTTTTTTTTATTAGTTTTTCACTCATTTGTTGTCAAATATGACGGTGATTTAAAGTAATCACTTTTCAGAGATCTGGGTAATTAGCCTCTCTGGTACAGCAGTATGTGCCATGTAGAAGAAAAACGCCCAAGATGGGAAAGGTTATAGAAAAACAAAGCACATATGGCGTCTCAGTTTACTGTAAAACTGATATTAAAAGATGAGGCAATGATGAGGAAGCTATCTTTTGACAGAAAAATAAGTCTTTCTAGCTGTGGGTGTGCTAAAGGCTGTAAGAAAACCTGCAGGGCATGTCAAGGCTCATTTAGCATAACAAATGTTTATTGAAAGAAAGCAATACAGCAAGGTCGGGGGACTTACCTTAACTAAAAATACTCTTAAATATACAAAACAGAGCCTCTTCATACCAAGCACACAGTGATTTATATCTTCCTGAAGGACATCTTGGACACAGTTTTTGGCAATCCAAAATAGCAATACAAACTAGTCTAAAATTGGGAAATATTGTAACACAGTATTACCAAGCTAATCATTCATGATACAAAGGAATTTGTGGTAAAAATTCACTTACACTGGCTCTCCAAAGCTGTCACACTGCTGTGAAATCTACTTTTAATGCAGTATTTATCCAGCTTAATTTAAATAAACAACCTATTGTACTGGAAAACAAATATGAATGGTAAACCTAACCGGCTTTTAAGTGTGTAAAATTAAATTAATACTTACAGAAAATAGCTGTTGACTTTTCAAAGGAGTCTACTAACACCCATAAATTTGACTTGAGATTATTTGCACATTCTGCCTTATGTGTGCATCCCTCTAGGTGACCACATTGATTTCCTTATAAAATTCAAGCCATTCTTTTGTTGATTCAAATTGATGCTTAAAAAATACAACTTGTTTGTTCTCAGAAACATTACAATCTAGGCTCAAAATGAACTGCCTGCCACTAGTTATTCACATTTTTATCTCACATTACATCAACAAAAAGCAATTCTGATTTAAGAAAAGGAATCCCCAACCATGATTATTTTACCACCATGCTTTACCAGGGAGATGTTATTTTTTCAAATGGAGATGATTTTTTTCAGATAATTTACTGTGCTGTGTTTGTGTCATCCAAACCTTTTAGAATTGTGGCCAGATCTCCCGCTACAGCACATTGTGTCACAATGTTTTAGAATAATTTAACTGGGCCAGAATGTATTAGTTGGAATAAATAGCTTAGGTGCTTCACCACTTCTCCTTTGTCCAGACATGGTGAAAACAGGACACCTTTTCATTTTTAGAACACCACCAAATTCCTGCAGCACCTTCAGCGACTTAATGCCAACTTTCAATGGCCATTAAGGAAACATGAAGTATGAAACGATGTAATTGAAGCTAAAAATGATTATTATAATTAAACAATGTTAATAGCACCAATGTTTACAATAGTTAGTGGATCAGCTTGCACATTTTTATACATGTAAAACCTTAAAGCTCAGGCCCTAAATGCTTAAAATATCTTAAAAAGTGCCATAAATATGCATTTTTTTATGCTGTACATGCTAATGCAACCTTGTTTCTACAGATTTCTAACTCTTAACATATTTTCTTGAAATAGTTTTTTTTAAGTTTCTCTTGATAGACATGTAATTTTTAGAAAATGTTTTATTATTGTTTTAATATTCAACATTGTAAAAACCTTATGTTTTAGTAAGGTGTGTTTAGTGGTATGATCTATGATTACAAATTTAAAACAAATGGATGTGAGTAGCTAAGGTCATGAAGGGACTGCTGTCAATATGTCTGTAGGCTCTGTGGGTTCCCTGGTTTATGAGCAATGTAACTGTGGTAAAAACATGTTTTTTAAAGTGTAGTTTAGATGCAGTGATCCTCTGTGTTTGGTTTCAAACAACTTGAGTGGTCTTTGAAGCCATGACCCCAGCATCGTTACAGGCAGATTCAGGTGCAGACCTTTGGTCAGGCTGCATCAGCTCACGTCAGTGACTGACCTTGCTGATCCTTCTGTGGCACAATTAGAATGAATCCCTGCAGCAGGCTTCGAAATATTTTGAAAGCTGAGCCTTCCCAGAAGACCCCAGACCATTTAAGCAGCATATTAATGAAGAGGAAATTATGAAGAGTTGTTAGGAAAAAAAAATCTTGTTAAACGTTTCCTTTTTTTAACTTTTTCTTTATCATAGCATCTATCTTGATCCAACTCTTTGAGGATGTCCACGTACGATCCCTTCAGAGGACTCCTTTTTTTATTTCTGAGTGTCACAAGTCACAATTTGAAAGCTACTCTTTGGCAGAATAATGGAACAGAAAGATCAGTCAACACATTCTGCAAATGTCTGACTGATAAAATCGTCAAATAAAAGGAACATTACATTATCATAATTACAATTTGCAAGTCACATTATTATAATTGCTTGTTATTCTGTTGAGGAAGCGGGAGTGTGTTTGGGTGTGTGTGTGTGTATGCAAGAGAGCATGGAAACATGCCACCCTACCACATAGTCCAGAGAATGTCCAGCAGTCCTGCACAAGCTGTGCACTGCAGACAGAGAGGCGTCTGGATAAAATATGAGCCCATGTGTCTCTTGCGTACACTCATGTGTCCACACACACACCTCTAAGAGTGGGAAAGTGAGACGTAAGGGTCACCAGGAGAACATGATGACACTGGCGGCATTGCGTAGAGGTTAAAGTGAATCATGGGGAAAAATAGGCCATGTTTCATTCACTATGGATGATAATACTCTATTAAGGGAATAGAGAGAGATTGTATAACTATATAGGCAGGCTTAGTAAACCTGGACTGTACTGGCTGGCTAGGTCAGAGTTATAATATATGAAGGTAGTTTGTTAAGGAAACTGCTACAAAAGTTTCAAATTCTTGTATTTTATTATTGGTTTTCCTCTTTAAGAGACAGTTAAAATATATTTGATCAATTATTTTCTAAAGCTCCCCAGTAAAATTATTGATTTCATACAATATGTTTATGGGATGTGTACTAGTAATATGAAGTGCTTGTTGCAGCAAATCATTGTGAGCTGCTAAGGAAGTGGGAAAAGTTTAGTAAAGAAAAATATTCACAAACCAACCGTCACATTTGAATGTACGAAATTATATATTTGAAAGACATCTAGATTGACAAATTCTTAGAAAAACAGTGGTTGGATTGAGTTACACTTTGAATCCGAGTCAAATCCCAAAAAGGGATGATTGAAATAAAAGCCAGGTGTTGGAAACATATTCCTCTCATTTGCTATCATAAAACTCAAAGGAAAAAAACTAAATTAACCAGATTTGGTATAAACAAATCCAAATTTTATTTTCTGGCCACAATCACCCAGCCATAGGCTATTAGCTTAGCAAGCTAATAGGACGAGTGGTAAACCGACCTACCCCACATTTCCACATCTTTAATACATGACAATCCCACTTTAACTGTTGATAAACTAACCTATATGCCCAGAGGTAATTCTTATCAGTTGTGATTACTGCTATTGTAAATAAAAGCCAAGATACAAAGTGAAATATGATTTCATCTTCTTTAATTGTTCTTGTGTTTTTTCCAGGTGATTTACTCTCTGAACATGAGGAATGAGGAGCAGGAAGCAGCCCTGCAGGCCTTAAGCCATGCACACCATGATGAGCTGCACCGTATACTGATGGAGACATGCCATGAAGGGGAGGGGTCAGTATTAAGGACACGCCTCCTTGAACTTCAGGAGTCTCTGGATGAGCAGCAGCGAGTCGGGGCTCAGGTGTGTCATACTGTCTTTTTTTTCTCTGCTCTTTCATAAAAGAGTTTGTGGTGGAACAACTTTCCAACGATTCAACCAACAACAGTTACTCTAAGCTAACATGGCTCTGCACATAGGATAGACTTCTAATGACTATGTAAAAGATAAGCAGCAGCTCCTGTGAAAGATTTTTCTATGATAGTCTATAATGGGTCTTTGTCTGAACAGCAGTCCTAGGTAGAGTCGAACAAATCATTATATATTGGCAATAAAATCCCAATTAAAAAAAAAAATTTATTTCCAAATTGCAAAGTCAGTCTATTTTCTTTTTTTGCTCTTGTAACTTGTTATAATTAACCAGAGTAACTTTTTTTTTTCAACCCACCCCTTTAGTTTTTAAACACTTAAAGTTGGTTTACCAGCATAGAGAGGAGAAGAAAAGGTCTCAACTAGTGTGCAGATCCATGCATGTGAGCAAGAAGGGAATAGTTTTCCATGCAGCAGTAGAGTCTCACAACAATGGGCTGTGGATAAAAGAGCATTCGAGGGCATAAAACAATGAGACCCTGGATCCAAACAGGTATATATGGCCACGGTTAATGCAGAGAAAGATTAAAATAAAAATGTAAATGATGCAGTTTTGTTTTTTGGCAAAAACTCACAACCCTAGTCTTAGGAAAGGGTAGTTTCTAGGAACCGGTAGTGATCTGCAGCAGGCACAAGGAGATTAAGGGAAGGCCTTGAGAGGAGTCCTTTCAGGAAGTCCACCATTGTCTCTGCTAAATTAAGCTCCGGGTGGGTCTGACTGCACTGGTGAACCAGCCAATCATATTTCTTTATGCAGATTTTTGGCCAATGACAGTGGTGTTATATCTGCACATTTCAGGAGTTTCCCAGATGGGTCCGATAAGGTGCTGCAACTTGTGTAAAGAGAAAAGATGAGTAGAGAGAGAAAACGACCCCAGGAGTGCTGAAGGTTTTTGCTATCCAGTCTGTTTAGGGATCCACACAAACTCTGGGGAGCCGCTGCACATGCAGAATAATGCTACATGTGATTGAAAACTAACGATGCACCTCACCCTGACTACAGCATCATCATTATCATTAAAAATGAGAATCATGCTGTAGATCCTGTAGAAGATTGGAGAATTTGGAGGAGGTTCGCCCTCCAGCAAGATAATGACCCTAAACCCACAGTCTGAGATACAACACAGTAGATTAGATAAAAGCTCATTCAAGTGGTATAGTCAAAGTCTGGGGCTGAAACGGTTGGGACTCCATGCACAGAGCTGAACATTTA
Source organism: Jordanella pulchra (assembly GCA_034780135.1). Taxonomy (NCBI): domain Eukaryota; kingdom Metazoa; phylum Chordata; class Actinopteri; order Cyprinodontiformes; family Cyprinodontidae; genus Jordanella; species Jordanella pulchra. Next base: position 14,339 of record JAUZNJ010070826.1, read on the forward strand.
CGTTGCTTTTTTACTTGCTTGAAAGAACGATGAAGACAAGTTTTAGTCTCTAAATACCCAAAGCTGGTAATCAAAGCCATTGATGCTTTTACAAAATATCACCTTAAAATGTCTCCATACAAATATACAACTAGTCAGATATGAATAATGAACAATAATATTATGGATTCACTATATTATCTGTATTTATAAATTAGGGGGTTTTGATTCAAATAGAGCTCATTTTGCATACAGTAACATTTTCAGCACAACGATCTATTTTCCGTGTATTTATATTTCCAAAGAAAGGAAGAAGATGAGGGTCTAACCTGCTTGGTCTCAGCGGTGCTTCCTGATAATGATCTTCTGCCACATATTGAGTACGGCACGAATGTCACCACATTGCTCCTAATTGGCCTTCATGGCAACAGTCTGGCAGTTTCACAGTGTTCACATGCCGCTCGCCTCACAGTCTCTATAGTTCTTACATTGTAAGCGTCTAAGATTAAGCTGTTCCGCTTTTGTATCATGTTTTTTTTTTAGTTCTCTCATAGTGTGTTAAATGAGAGAACTGTTTAATGTTTCTATGTGAGATAATGTTGGTTTTTGTTAGAAGCTATGGTAGTGATGTGTATAAAGCCTCAGACTAAATTTAAGTTTTTCTTGTCAACAAGATTTCACACTGAAGAAAATGTAGAAAAATGTATATTTTTTTTTTACAGTTTCAGGCAGAAACTTCATCTAAAACTCTTAGAGCTGAAACAGAAGAGGGCCTCAAATTGTTACTTGCTAAAATTTGATACGAGTTCATTTAGCTGGACAAGGTTTCCTGGGCATTAGAAAGGGAAGCAGAGCCACAGCATTACAGACCCTTCACCTTACTTCACAATGGGTCTGATTCCCACCTGATTAAATAAAACAGTTTCAGTTAGATTTCTAGATAAAATGTACTGGTTGCCATGGAGACTTGGTAATGCCACTATTAGCTGTCCTTCTGTAATTTCTGGGATTAGGTTTTTTGGTGATTTACTTTGATTAAAGGTTGGACTTTTACAAAATAATTTCAAGCTATGATTATGCTGCTGCAATGAAAGATTAATATAAAGATTATGTTCAGACTTTGATGCGTTTTTTTACTAGGAGCGTACAACAAAACGTGCGTGGAACCGTCTCTTGACTCTTTCATCCTTTGACTCTACAGGTTCAGGCAGACTTTGAGTTCTTCCGCATCCAGGCAGAGGAGAGGGAGCGTGAAACTGAGGCAGAGCTGAGGAAAGAGTTTCAGGCGAAGCTCCGGGCTGCAGAGGAAGAACTCCTGGAGGCCAAGGCCGAGATCAGCACCGCCCAGGAGGAGAGCCTGAGACTGAGCAAAGAGCTGGAGGAAGCCGGGGAGCAGATCACGGAACTGAATGCTAAATGTGAGGAGCTCCAAAGAGCTGCTGACAAGGACAAACAGAGGAAACAAGAGGAGAAGGAAAGACAGGAAGAGGAGAAGGAGAAACTGGAGGAGGAGAGGAGAACGGAGAAGCATGATGACTTGGAAAGAGTGAAAGCCCTTTTGGAGGAGCTGCAGGCCCTGAAGGAGGAGAAGGAGCGAGCAGAGGAGGAGAAGAGGCGAGCAGTGAAAGAGGAGCGGGAGCAGTGGGAGCAAAGAGTGTATGAGCTCAATGAGGAGAAAGAGCAGATGAGAAAGACGATTGAGTCAGAGTGGAGAGAGGAGCGGCAGAGGTGGGAGGAGAGGGAGGAGGAGGAGAAGAAGGGGATGCACAGCGCTCTGCGGGAGAGAGTGAAACGGGCTGAAGCGGAGGTGGAAGGCCACCTGGAAAGGCTGGCTGAGAGCAAAAGGAACACAGTGAAACTGCAGGAGAGGATACAGGTACACAGAAAGAAACTTTTCCTCAGTTATCCTGAAGGAGTTACTGTATATCCACCCCCCCCCCCCTGCTAATCACTATGCCAACTGCTAATGAGTAGTTTGGGCAGGATGGATGCACTGCAGCTCCACCATTACTGCCTCCCACACGAGCATTAAGAAGCCCAGAGAGAGCTGGCATGGAGCTGACATAAGCTCGCAGCAGACCATTAAAGCCTCACTGCTGGCCGGGACACTTCCCTGACTCACCACATTTTATCCCTCATTTCCAATACTCACTCTGCATCCTTGTCATGTTTGTTGTCAAACTCCCTCTTTTTACTCATTTCTCTTTTTTCCTCCTCTTTTTCTCCTCTCTTTTTGGTTTTTGTTTTTTTTTTTTTCCAAATTGGTACTTTTACTTTTGCTCTCCCCCATCTTCTCTTGCTCTTGTGGACTTCATCATGTCTCCCTCCAGGATCTGGAGGAGGAGTTGGAGCTGGATCGGAAGCGGGTATCTGAGGCGGAGGCGGTGGTCAAAAGGGCGGAGGAGGAGCTGGCTGTCGCTAAGGAGAGGCTGCTGCTGCAGGAGGACGAGCTGCAGAGCAGAGCAGGTAGTAAGCTTTGCTACCAGCAAAATCATTCTCATCTGTAGTAACTAAAAATGCTTAACATAAGACCAATAAAACTACATTGTAAGAGATTCGTGACGGAGTATTAGAGGAAATTAGAGATCAGGATTTCTAGGTTTATATCCATTTGCCGTTTTCTTGTCTCCTCTTTGAAGATTACATTATTCTATGGACTACAAAACATTAAAGACAGCAGGATCTCCAGACCCCATAAATTTGGACTTATGACCGCAAATGGGCTCCAGAACCCTACTTTGAAACCACTCAGAAATATGGAAGAAAAAAACTTAAGAATCTATTAGTAAGTGGGTTTATTTGGAATAGTTTCAGATAAATTTCAATAAATTTGGATGCATTAACAAAATAAAAACACAAAAATATTTAGATTGTTATGGTCAATTGTTAACTAAACCCCTCAAATTGAGAGTTTACCATCTAAACAACCAGTAAATCTCTTAGTATATAGTTAGTTGAAGTAATAAGTATTAGGAACCTAAAGAAAATGAGCTACATCTAAGTTCAGGAAGTTTCCACTATTCCTGCAGACAGTGTCATAATAACGCTTTTACCTCAGGCCACAACAATAAAAGCATCCATCAGTCACTGTGCAAAAAAGAGGACAGCTTCCTAGATCTTGAGGTTCTCTGTAAGCATAAAGAACCTTACTAGAAGTATTATTATCACTCATGTAGAAATCCATTATTCTTTGAGCAACTTTCTCATATCTCAGATCTACTAGGCTATTATATTATGTACATTTTATTTGCTATATAAAACATCCTGAATAAATATGATTTATTATTATTTATGCTTTATTAGAGTTAATAGAAGGTAGTATAGTGCTCCAAATTCTCTCAATCTTCTTGGAAGCCGAATAACTTCACATTGCTGCTTTTATGGAAATAATTTGTCACGTTTTGGTGCATATTGTTGTTCAATCGTCTGTCTTTTTGTGTGTCTGTTAGAGGAGCTGCTGAACCGTGGGCGCTGTGAGGTGTGTGTGTGTGCTGAGCTGGAGGAGCTGAGAAGCCAGGTGAACCGCCTGCAGAGCCGGAACAGAGAGCTGGAGCTGCAGAGCAGCGGCAGAAACAGTGACCACGCCCGTCAGATTCGCCAGGTGATACAGTTAAAAACAAACGGGATGTTTGTTCGCCCTACATAACGCAGTCTGTGCTCTCATCTAACGTTTTCAAAACTTTCTTGGAACTTTGAGCTAATATACAGAATATACAATGTACCTCCTTAAAACTAGATATTTACCAGTTTCTTTCTTAGACCTTGCAGATTATTTGCCAAGAAACTTGCAGATTAATGGCAAGTAACTGTTATGTTTTAAGAAAGCACTTAACAGTTACCTGTCAATAAATTTGCAGACTACTTTTCCAGTTGATTGACGGTCTTTTCCCCAGAATTTACGCGTTCCTTTTTAACACTTTCCTGTTACTTTTCCAGAAAGATACAACATTGATTTCCAGAACATAACAACGATCTTATGGAAGCTAACAACGTTAAAGTAGCAGATAAATACAAACCAAGATGATTTTTCTTTGTCCTTAAAATTACCAACTTGAAATTTTTGCATCGCTTTCACCAATTTCTGATCTCCTAGATTTGCTTGACATAGAATTAGACTAGTTGTTAAAAATCAATCTATTAACTAACTGAATAATGCAGAGTTTTTCGAAGCGAGGCTAATAGAAAGCAACTAGAAAGCAACCACTTTCTGGTAAGATCTGGCAAATTATTAGGTACCTTCCAAAAGTTACCAGATACTACTAAGAATATCTGGTTGACTCTAGAAATAAATCTGGTAAGTTCTGGAAAGTTCTCTAGAAAATTGCCTCTTAACATGTGAAAAGTGTTGGCTGCGTTCTGTAGCTCTTCTTAACAGAGTTGGAAAACATCCCTCGTGTGCTGAAACGATAAAATCTCTTACAGCATGCTGAAGCCTTGTCCAGTTTGCGCTCAGAGATGGTGAGAGCCCAGACTGAGGAGCTGCGTCGTATCCAGAAGCACGCGGACGATGAAAGGGACAAACTGCTGAAGGAGATGGAAAAGGAGAGGGAAAGCCTTCAGAAGGAGCGTCAGCAAGAAAAGGACCAGTTTGAGAAGGAGCGGAGCAAAATCCGCAGAGAAAGAGACGAGGAAAAGGAGGCGCTCCAAAAACACGTGGAGGAGATCACAGAACGTCTGAGGAGAGAGAAAGATGAAGAGGTGGACAGACTGCGTAAAGAACTAGAAGTGGAGAGGGTTCGCGTTCGTTCCCACCTGGACAAGACCATTGAGCAAGTCGAGGTGGAGAGACTCAACGTGCAGCAAAAGCTGGAGGAAGAGAAGAAGAGACTGGCAGAGAAGGCTGAGGAGGACAGGAAGCGGCTGAAGGAGCAGGTACGGAAAGCCATAGAGGAGGTGATGAGGAGGCATGCGGCAGAACTGAACAACGTCCAGGAAGCTCTGAGCTCAGAGAGGAGGACCAACCAAGAGGTCAGCACCTGCCTGCACACACGCACTAATCACTAGTAACACCCAATTCACAATTATGCAACATTCTGTCTTCTTGTAACGTCAAACGTCGATGCATTCATTTGATGTTTGTGCGACAGAGCAACACAAACGAATGGTTTAGAAAGGCTCAGCGCCTCCTACAGAGTTTCAGGATAAATCAGGTTAAGGTTGAAAGTCTTCAAATAACATCTGAATGTTTTAGTAATCCTGGCTGTCATGTTTTTGACAGCCATCAGGCTATGCTGAGAACGAGGGCAGGAGTAATGTGCAGTTTAATCCAAACTTTAAAAAAAAGGCTGCTCTTCAGCTACATAATCAGAGATGATTTTTCTTTTTTACTTCAGCCTGAGTCAGATTTGTTATGCTATTATTTTGGATGAAGGAGCAAAATGCTACAAGCTGTAATGTCTGATTTCATCCTATGGTGCAGCTGTCTGCACTCTGAGGAACAGCTGGGCAACAGAAGGTGGAGAGGCAGATCAAAGCCTGATTTACAGATTCTGATGTTTATATATATATATATATATATATATATATATATATATATATATATGTTAATTACAAATGTCCTTACTAATGAAGTAAAACCTAAATAAAAAAAATGATTTTTAAGTAAGAAATTTAAAATTTGTAAGATTTGTGTAATCCTTACCTTTTCTATTAGTACTTTCACATAAGTTGCAAACAAATCAGCATAACAATAACAATAAATCTTTGGCAAACTTAAAATTTAAATGATTAATATAAAGCCCTAAACCTCATATTTGCTAGTTTGTTGCCTCAACAATTTGAGTTCTGCCAGCTTTTATTTGTTTTAGACTGTAGCAGATTAAATCCCCAGTCAAACAGTCATATCTTTTGGTTTTAACATGTTGTTTTGATGGTGGCCAAATATTCTCAAAGGTGTGTGCTCGTTTGGAAGAGGAGAGACAAGCTGCTGAAGAGCTACGCAAAAGCCTGGAGAGAGAAAAAGATGAGCTGAGGACAAAACTGAAGGATACCAACGCGGAGGTAAGACGTTACAGAAGACAAGCAGTGAAAGTATAAGAACATGCATCTCCAGACAGAGATTCTTCTGCTTGTGCCACAGATTCACAGGTTGGAGGCTGCAATCCAACGGAACGGCGAGAAGGAAAAAGCGACAGGCGAAGCCTCGGCATCTTGTGGTCCTCGGTGCTCCCGGCTGGAGGAGGAGCTGGGTCAGGCTCGGAGTCGGCTGGCTCGAGCTCAAGAGGAGGCAGAGAGGCAACGTGACAGGCAGCAGAGAGAGGTAGCCTCCCTGAGGGCTGACAAGCACAGGCTGGAGGAGAAGGTCCTGGAACAAAGCCGATTGAACACAGAGAGGAACCTTCTGGAGCAGAGCCAGCGGCACATGGAGGACCGAATCAGGTAGCGACCTAAAAGTAGACCTGCCCGGCCTGCATCCATCTCCGCTTTAAAGCCCAATCCTCTACCTCATTTAAATGACTAATTGTGTAGTTTTGGAGAAAAGGGCAAGTGCTGCAGTAATGACTATTAGTCTGTCAATAAGGGCTGTTGTTACATAAGTGAAGAATAAATCAATATTATAGTTGAAGCCAACATTGGCAGAGCTGTGACACAGATGGCTTCGGCATCTTCAGCATCTTATCCATCACTGTTTTTCTGATTAACCGTGTTTAAACAGCTATTAGCCATTCTTCTCAGCTGCTGTCCTCCTTTCTTAAGTATTGCAGCTAGATTCAAACATTAACCTCTTCCTAAAGCACAGAAGTAGCAGGAGTGTGACCATTTCATCCATAGAATTCATTATTGAAATTAATGTTAATATTTGTCCTCTGAAAAATGGATGATTTTTAAAAGACAAATGCAAATGTCAAGAAAATGTAGAAAAAGATACAAGCAAGCTGCAATGCAATGATCTGATTATACTGGAGAAATCTAGTCATTTTGGATATGTGTAACTCCAATTGAGGAAAGTTGTTAAATTCAGTTCAGACATAACTATATATATTTTTTTTCTTTGAAGAGATAAAAACAGCTATGTACATGTTTAAAGTCATATACTGACTGCTGTTGCTGTTTGTGTTTCATTATAGCTGTGATTAGGTGAAGTAGTGGTAATATAACATCTGATATGTGGGATCTAAATTCTCTTTGTCTCAAGCCTGTAGAAAGAAATGTTCCTCCTTAAAGTAATCTGGTGTTTCCTTTTCTTTTTTACCTTTGGAACAACTAAATGTTTCACCTGTTTCAGGTTTGTCAGAGAAAATAATATCAAAGATAAGCTGAGTAAACCTAAAAAGCAAAACATGGTGATGGCAGCATTAGCCTGTGGGTGGGCTCCTCTCTAGTAGGGAACGCAAAGTTTTAAGAGTAACTATTGGGAATGTGGAAAGAGTTCAGGTTTTGTTGCACTTTAAATCTGCCCCGTTCTGATTGGCTCATGCAGGGCAGAGTGCGAGGATCGTCTCAGAGCAGAGTTCAGGATAGAGATGAACGCTGCGGTGGCTGAGAGTGAACAAAGGTGGCAGGGCAGAGAGCAGGAGCTGCAGACCCAGGTAACCGAGCTGCAGGCTCAGCTGGCCGAGCTGCAGGCAAAGGTAAGCCTACCGGCTAACTACAGACTCCTTTCGCCCATAATTATTAGAATTAATCCATAATATACAAGGAATTTGATTTGCACAAATATACCTTTAAATAAACTCAAACTTATCTCAACTGTTCCAATGGTTCTACCTTTTTTTGCATTCAGCTCTACGGTTCCTGTCTGTTCTAGAGCAACAGGTCAAATTTTTGCCACAAATTCCTCTCAGGCAGCAGTCTGAGAGCCTTAAAATACTTCACCTTGTGATCTGTCACAGATGCAGGCGGAGAAAAAGACGGCAGGACAAGGAGATGACAGCCATGCCAACCCTGAAATTGACAAGCTGAGGAAGGAGGTCCAGGACACCAAGGAGATAAACAAGAAACTGAGGGAGCTGCTGCAGGTATGCAGAAGCGCACACAGACAGAGTGCGCACGCACACCAAGACGTTCTACTATACGTGCACCGCTTCGTCGATTTTCTCTGTGATGAATAATTTAGCAGCTTTGATGCAAGTGTTGCAGTGGAAAGCAAGATGAATAGAAGCAAGCTGGTCTTTTAGACTGGAAGAATGCAGCCATTGTAAGATGAAAAGACAAATATGTGTGTTATTGTGTCAAAGGAGCCTCAGAGCCAGTCCTTGGCAGAGGAGAGACACAGTCACGCTATGGCGCTGCAGGCACTGGAGAGGCAGGCAAAGGAAGATCTTCTGTCCGAGATCAACCGGCTTCAGACGATGCACCACCTGGAGCTCGGTAACGTTGGCACAAATTTTTCACAAGCGAGATACACGTGTAAACAGTGTAGGCAACAAGAATACAAATTCAGCACAGGGGTGTGGTTGAAAGTCAATGCAAGATTTTTCTGAACTGATTTTGTTTTCTGTTTTTGTTCCTGCATAAAACCAGACAAGCAACGTGCCGAGCTAAACCAGCAGCACACCGAATGGAGCCGGCAGATGACCCAGAGACACATGCAGCAGATAGAGGACCTACAGGCCCAACTACAAGCACACACGCAGATGATGGCTCTGCAACAGGTGTCGCACGCGGCGGCAAATATTAACCCCACTGTGTGCGCAGACACGTGCGCTTTCTTTACCCATGATTCATTGGCTGTGCCCTGCAGATTTAATCTCCCTCTGTGTGCACACTGAGCCAAATCACAGCAGCTCACACCTGATATCATTACCTGTTGTTTTTTTTTCTACATCAATAAAATCCTCCAGGGTTGTGGGATTGAGTACTCACAGCACGGCGCTCAGTGCAGCAGAACTAACTATATTACAAACAGAAATCTGAATCTGATGCAAACACTGAAAGTTTATTTTATCTCCTCTTTTTTTTTTCTGTTTTGCTGCTGTATGTGTGAAGGACCTGAAGCAGCAAAACCAGTACCAAGTGTTTGAGCGACAGCTGGACGAGAGTCGCTGTGCAATGCTGGAGCTTCAGAGAGAAAACACGGCGCTGAAAAAGCAACTGCAGGAACGGTACAACGATCGAAGTGATTTATTTTTAGAACAATGGGCCTCATGCAACATTTTCGTATTCTTGTCGTAAATTTCTCTTACTTTTTGGCTCTGAGCCACGTCAGATTCAACAAACCCTTTTAACATCACTTCTACAGCTGTTGGCCAGTCCTTGGTGTCAAACCTTTGGCAGCTAAATTGTGTCCCACAAAAAAAAACAGATATAAGTAAGAAGAAAGCAATATATTATCTGAAACATGAACACAATATAAAATATTAGAAAAAAGCTATGGCCACATGTGAATTAAGATTGTTTAGATTTACAAATAAACTATTAATCCATCGATTTACAGGAACAGATTATAATAAGTCAACTTCAGGATCTTCTGTTAAAGCAAATTTAACCACAAAGCATTTAAATTGGTCCCCACACGTTTCCAGATATTGACAACTTTCCCTCTCTAAGGCATGTAATCCTTTTTCAGAGGAAACACTTTGAGCATCTGCTTTACCCAGTGCACCAGCTTAGGTCTATTATTTGTTTCCAAAACATCACAAGTGTTCTTTTGACTTATCATTTTTGCTTATTACTTGTTAAACTCATACTTTCCATACAGTCCTAATATAAAAAGCTCAGGGTCTTTTTGAAACCACTGTCTCAGCAGCTCTCTTCCTCACCCCAGAAAAGTCTCACCTCAGGACATTGCCACACACTGTGGAACAATATTCCTTTAGCATCATGATTGAAATGATTTTACTGTTACTTTTCACCCCTCTGCTGCTGCACTCCCTCATATTCTAATCCCTGCTTACACTAATTCATGTTGTGGGAGATTAAATCAACAAACTTTGTTGCATTTTATGGGGATTAAATGTAGCAGACAAACACAAAAATGGGCTTAACTGTTAAGTAAAAGGAAAGTAATGCATTTTTTAAAGCACCTAAAAACCTGTAAAATGGGGATTTTCTTAATGACATAACTCTGAACATTGTTATGAAATCTAAAAGAAAACAGTAATACGCTTTGATGAAAACCCATTTCACTTCAGCCCTTCCTGTATGTTGAGGGACGCCGTCCTGCTGGAAGGTTAAGCTCCACCTTAGTCTGCAAAATTTAAATGGAAGAAGACCTGAGCTGAAATTCACCTATTTTCCCATTGTCACAGCATAATGCTGCCAATACCATGTTCCAGCATGCGGATGGTGGGTTGTGGGGTGAAGTAGGGTGCTTCCTGCCTCTCGTCAGAGCTAGTTTTCTGCATAGCCCACAGAAATTGTGACCAACTGGAAACTTTCCAGTTTTCCATATGGTCCCCTTCCATTACAACCAGCTATATGGAGGGAATATCAACAGATTCTCCTTCCTGAGGTCTTTGTAAGTTTTCAGTTGTGCAAATTCTCAGAAGATGAACTAAACGGTTCTCATCTAGGGATATTTTTTAAAACCTAACAAGTGGAGTATTTTTCTTTTTGGTGACTTCTGAAAGCAACAAACAACCGAATGTAATTCCTGTTCTGGATGTTACATTTACTCTAGGTCCGTAAAGAAGAATTCAGAGGTTGAGGAGAAAGAGGAGGAGAGCATAGACCTGGGGAAGAACAGAGACGCTCAGCTGGAGGAAGAAGCACAACGTCTGAAGGAGGAGGTGGAGAAACTGAGGGTGGAAATGGAAAAACTGGAGGAGTCCCAAAAACACTGGGAGGATAAGAAAGAGGATGACCTGAAAGAAGAAGAGGTGGATGAGGAGAAGAAGAAAGAGAGAGAGGAGGAGAAGAGAAGAGAGGAGGTGGAGGAGATCAAGAGGGAGCACAAGAGGGAGATGCAGAGTTTGGTGTCTGAGTACAGCAGCGCCCAGAACCACCTGCAGGCACGCATAGTGGCTTTGGAGAACGAGTGAGTAGAGAAGAAGAGAGCTTTGAAAAGGGGATGTTTGGCTTAAGAGGGGGAGATAAGCCGTGTTTTTGTTTGTTTTTGTTTCTACCTGCAGACTGCGAGAGCGGGAGGAGCGCTGCAGGAGGAGGGAGCCTCGGTGTGACGACCTGTCACTGGGGAGACTCCAGGAGCGGCTGATGGAGAGAGACCAGCTCATTAAAAGATTAGTGGTGAGAATACACACATGAACACAACCAGCTTTGCTCCCTTACAACACTATTCAGCTTATATACTATCCTTTTTTTTTATCTTTATCAGTTTCAGTCCATAAATATGCAACTGAATAGATCAGTTGCATATTTATATATACATATATATACTTCTCACTTTAAGGATTTGTTTTCTAAGTTTTATGTGGAAAAAATAAATATTTTGTAAAGTTATTTGTTTTGCATTCTTTTTCTGCTTTTATATCCATGAAATTTGTTTGTATAATCATGCATTTGAGTCTTTAAAACAACAGAACTTGCACATAAAGTTTTTCTGTCTGCATCATTTTTAAACATTAGATCAGATGTTAGTATCCAAGAATTACTCAGAACTCAAGTAGCTTTTTTACCAAATACTTTTTTACTTTTACTTAAGTAAAAAAATTTTGAAGTAGTGCCACTCTTACTCGAGTACAATTTTTGGGTACTCTACCCGCCTCTGTTTATGTTAAATGAGCCATTAATGGAGTTCTGCAATTCAAGTCACATTTATTACTTTTGTAGACAGGCGTCGCTTCGCTTTTAAACTTTGAAGATGTTTCTTTAACCCAAACAGAAAGATATCAAAAAATGTGGATATATATGATTCATATAACTTTATATAACTATATATGATTTATATAACTATATAAACTGCATAGAGCTGTATGCTGTTCTTAAAAAATCTTGCTAACTTTTCAACAGACGCAACTTTAGTTCCTTTTTAAAGCTTCACTTCTCTTCTACTGAGTTCAACATGTTTTCTTGCTGAGCAGTCTGCTAGGCTAATATTAGCATGTTGACTCTGTTTTGATATGACTTGTTGATAGCATATGTTAATGCTGTTAACATATGTTAACGTTAGCAGTTAAGAGACTTGTTAGATGGAAAAGAATGAAGCACCATCTATATTATGTTTTACCAGCCTCTCACAGTGGACATCTCTATTATGGTTGATAATAAGTCAACATAAAAGGACCAAATAAAAGTCCCTAACAAGAAGGTTTTCTTCCCATTAGTTGTTTCATGTCTAAACTGGGTTGTTATTAAAGGGCTTTAATCTTCTTTCAAGTTTTCTGTGTCAGATCCCAATACTATTAGGTAATGAGGGACACCAAAGATCATAGATACACAGAATCATGTGTTTCACGATTTAATTTTCCAATTTCAAAATATAGTAAAAAAAAAAAAAAAAAAAAACAACCTTCCAATCCTCTCATATTAATCTGTATTAATTTTGTGTGGTCATTTGTGAAGAAAGAGTCGTTTTATTAAAGTGTCCACCGCTATGGTGCTGTGTGAGCCATCTGTGTGACATGAGGCAGAGTAGCAAACCCTCCTTACACAACACAAATCAAAAAAATAAAAAACCCAACCAGACCGATGGTGAATTTAGGCCAGTCAAAGTCCTTCTTCATCCTCCTTCCCCGCAGGAAGAGAGGCATCAGCTGCAGCTCCACCCTCCTGTTGCCGGGGACAACAACAGCCCCAGGCTCCGTGACAGCAAGTCCCGCCCCGGGAGCGTCACGCCAACCATGAGGGTGAGTTTGGCAGTTTGACGCATGTGTTTAAAGTCATCGGAAAACAGCCTCCTTCCACAAAGGAGGGTTTTCTGAACTGAGGCCAGATTGTGTTGTTCTTGAGATGGTGGAGTTAACAGCTTACGGCTCGTTGTAAAGACATGGCGCTGCACTCTGACGACTCTGTTAAGAAGATTTTACTAACATCCCTTTTGACCAATCAAAGCATGAGAACCTCTGTTTGATGTGTTGGAAACCTACACTTACACTACACACTTATAAACATGTAGTGTTTGGAATAATATAGTGTCTACACAACTATTTAGGTTGCCTGAGCCTTCTGATTATTAAAAAGTTCAAGAAGCAAATCACAAGTTATTTTAAATGGATTTTTATGCAAAAGATCAAGATTTCTAATATATTTGAAGTAGAGGAAACAAAGTTTCAACATTTTAAGTCTCTTTAAAAAATGTCTTGACAACTATTTGTTTTTAACCTAGCACTGACAAATAAAAAAAACATTATAAAGACCAGAGGTGGGTAGAGTTCCCAAAACTCATACATAAGTAAGAGCAGCAATACTTCATCATTTACATCTACTCAGGTAAAAGTCAAAATGACTCAAGTATGATGAAAGTGTTTGGTAAAAAGGCTATTCGAGTCCTGAGTAGGTTTTGGATCATCAAATCTTATTTAATGATGTGGTCAGATGGACTTCATGAGCAAGTTCTGGTATTTTAAAGATTAAAGTTACATAAAAGAAACAAACAAAAACATAATAAGTGACATGATTGCACAATAATCAAAGCATGAGTTAATAAAAGTCCAGAAAAGATTTGCATATACAGAGAAAATGCTTCATCATATGGGATACTGCTGCAGAAGTCAGTTTTTTTAGAAAATTTTGCCAGAGCTAAAACATCTTTTTCAAACAGCCAGAAGTATGTGTTAATCTGGTCTAGTCAAAGTCCACATTTAAATCTCATTAAAAACTTGAGGTAAGATTATAAAAGTGATGATCACAATCTCTTTCCAAACTGTCTAAGTAATTTTGCAAAGGAAAACTTTTTTATCATATAACTTCCCAACCATGAAAAACTTTGTGTTGGTCTGTCACATAACGTTGCATCAAGACAAATATGACGTAGTTTAACGGGTGTTGCATGGCAGAATAAATACTAAGAGACACGTTGAAGTGAGTTTTTTTCTTTGGGTTATTTGTGTTTTTTCTTCTAATCGACAGCAGGGAGCATTAAACCCTCTGCGGTTTGTGATTGTGTTTCTCTGACAGAGAAAGGATGTGGAGTCTCCTCCTCGCATCACCAGCATCCCCAGCAACGCTGCCTACGACAGGAACATCTTCCTTTCCCACTCCTCTTCCTCGTCTTCCTCCTCCACGCATCCACACTCTTCCTCAACACTTCCCCATCAGTCCAGCTCCCATCCTCACGTCTCTCCCCACTACTCCACCTCCTCTCTCCCACACAAGCACACCTCCCTCTCCCTAGGCCAACATTCCTCCCCCTCCCTCCCTCGCTCCCCCAGATCTCGGACATCCTGCATCCCTCCCACCCCGGCGCCGACTGCTCCTCTGCCCGTCTGCCCATCATCTCAGACGGGCATCCGATACGTGTCCCCCTCCTGCCAGGAGCCACACTGGCACATGCAGGCCCAGTCAATCAGGTATGGATATTCTGAGGTGTAAGCGTAGACTTTGGACAATTAACACGTAGCCTTGATATCTGTGAAGGTTCTCAGTCGTCCAGGTCATGGTCAAGCTTGAAAAGTCCAGTTTAGGCAACTGGACGCAAAGTCTAGAGGGTTTTCTAGAAAACTTTGTGTCCAGTTTCCAATGTTTCTCCACGAACAAAGACACACAAAAAAGTTCTGAACAAAGAGTCTTTGGTTCTGATTGATAACCTCATATTAGTACTTATTTATGGCTTATTTCCTTCCAAAGGCTTTTGACTCGGTAATAACTGTGGCAGTATGACGAGAGGTTAACAGAGAGGTTCTGAGAGGTTCTGTCCTGGTTCTTCCTGTTTCCCTGAGGTTCTGCTCTACTTTTCTCTCTTAACCTCAGGCATTCAGATGTAAAAAAAAATCTTTCTCTGTGCTGCTTCAAATTCAGACCTCGACTAAGTAAACAACAGGAATGAGTTCGTCTGTGAGAGCTCAGCGCTTCAATGAAAATCCTTCCTCATCATATGTTTGCATTTTCTACACAGAATATTATCTCTACTTTCACTGAGCGACTAGAGCTTCTTACTGAGTTTATTAATGTTACAGCAACAGTCTGGTGAGAATAGAGAAAGTAGCTTAGCTTTGATTTAAGCTACAATAAGCTGGATTTAGACATTACTGCCCTAGACTGTCCTTGCCTGACTTATAATGTTCAATATGCTGCTGGCTATGCATCATCGTGGTTGAAGCTGACAGTACTTGACTTGGAGATCATGCTCTTCAGGAAAGGTTATGTTTGTCTTCCAGCAACAGCTTGGATCAGAGCTCGCCAACACCTGCAGCATGGCCCCTCTGGGGGATATCTTAATGAGTTGTGTTTAATGTTTGTTTTTTTTTTCTTATGCATTTTTTTAGTTTTTCCATTTTTGCAATAATCCAAGAGGAATAGAAACACAGCCTACATTCTCCCTTATGTAGCATCTGCTCCTTATTAATTAACTCTCCTTTCAAGACTGCGATGTTCTCTTTAACTTTACTCATAGTTTGAAGTCATCTGTTTTAAGTTATACTTTTTTAATCTTAAACTGTTTGTTTCACACTTTAAATCTTCATCAGTCATCTGGGTCATGGCAATCACAATTAGAAGCCAACTGGACTTTCACTCAGTTTTTCTGAAGACATTTGTCACCTATCCAGGAGTCGGCTCACACCAGAGCAATCTGCAGTCGGAGCTCTGATGTATTTAAGCAGCATAGAGGTTCATCCTTCTGCAAAGATTCCAAGTCAGATGCAAATCAAATTGTTTTTCTGCATGACTGGAGCCTATTGTTGTGCATAGGCTCTGTGATTGGTCTTATGAGTCATAATGGGAGTGCTTATGTACCTTCTTCGGAATGAGGTTCCCTCTGTTCAGTGATGGTTTTTCTGTTTTGACAAAGATGGCTTCCTTCACCCATCTTTCAAACCATCTGTCCTCTCTGTCCAAAATCTGAACACTGGTCTTCAATGGTGTGTCTTTGTCCTTGAGGTGCAGGTGTACAGCTGAGTCTTTCCCAGAGCCGCTGCCTCTCCTATGCTGCCGTGCATTAATGAAGTTGTTCTTTGGTTTCTCCAATATAGGAGGCTGTAGAGCCCTCATCTTAGGCTCAGCTTAGGTTTGGGTGTTCTGTCTTTAGGATGAGCAAGTTTTTGTCTGAGTGTGTTGTTAGGTTGGAAATTCGCCCGTATGTTGTGTTTGGAGAAAATCCTTCTGAGTTGCTCAGAGATTCCTGACGCACATGGAATTACAATGTTTTTGCGTCTCTTTGTTTTCTCCTCTGTGTTGCAAGCAGTGCTATTCTTCCTGCTAGTTGTTTTTACTATGAGTTCTTTAAATCACAATTTCTTCAATAAACACAAAATATATGTTTTCTATTGGTTCTCTTTTGAGATATTCTGCAGTTCCAACTTTTTTTATTGTCCCTTGACGGGAAATTTGGTTTGCATAAGGATGAAAACATAATAAAAGAAACAAAACATTGGAATCCAATCACATAATTTAATGAAACCGAAAACAGGCAACATTAAACCATGAAGGACAATAGGAACATTATTACACATCACTACTATATTTCCATTATACACCAGGTAGTATTCACAGCCATTAAACTTAAGGCTTAAATAGTATTTTAATGGGATTTTAAGTTATAGAACAGATGTTGCCAAAAACATTTAACCTTGTGGCCCCAAATTAAAGTGTTAAAGACTGCGGACACAATTTTGGTGACCTAGCTACAAATGTATATAGTTATTTAACACAATATTTATCAATACAAAGTGAAATAATTTTGTGTTTTTATCTGAATTTATTTAAAAAAATCATGAACTTGATGGTTCAGTTTAATCATGTAAAAAGTTGAACTGTTTAATAAGATATTTCACACTACATTTAATTATTCTAAGGTTTATTTATTTAATTTTGTCCCTTTGGTCCCAACCTGTTTGGTCCCACCCCAAGCTGGTGTCTGGCGCCCCCCAGAGGGTCTGGAACCCCTAGTTTAGAACAACACCATGTAGATCATCATGGGGAGGTATAAGGGAAAGGATAAATGCCTTAACTTTTTTTCACATAAATAAAAATTTGTTTATTTATATTGAGTCATAAAACAGTAGGGTGGAGAGCCATCTTTCTTTTTTTATGACCAGAATGTTTGCGTCTCTGCTTTTTGTCAACAGCTCAGTTTAGCTCCCCATTGATTTTAAACTCTTCATGTTTCCAAAGTCCTCTGAGCAGAGTTGTATTTCCCACCTTGTTTTCCTTCATCCTGTTCACTTAACCATTTGATTAGTCTGCATTGTGGAGCTGGAAATGGAAATTGTTGGACCTGGATTATACAACTCTGCCTCTGAGATTTTCTATCAGGACTGCCCTGTTTAAGCCTTATTCATTTCACTATCGGCTTTTATTTTTCTCTAACAGCTTTATTCTGAACCTTTCTAATGTTGGGGTCTTTTGAAGCAGTTTTTTTATTAAACATGTCCATCAATATGCACATAAGGTTGGTTGAACACATAAAATCAATTTAAAAAGTGTTAAAAAGATAAGAAAAAAAGGGTAAGATTCATTTGCAAGGTACTGTATATTCCGTGCAGCATCCCTGGGAATATTTTTAAAAACACAATGTACGTTTTTTGTGTGTGTGTCTTTCAGAGGCCCATACCTGGAGCAGAGGGGGACAGAAGGGCTGAAGCAGGAGTGGTTCACCAAATACTTCTCCTTCTGAGCACAAATACACATAAACACTATTAACATGCACACAGAAGCTGCAAAAACGTCAATTCAACAATTCATTGCTTCTTTTACAGAGAGGAACTGCTTCCGACACACACAGACAAAACCTTTAAAGCACAGTAATTCAACACAGACATATTTATGGGCTCATCACCAGCAAGGCCATCTCAAACATTGCCTCAAAGCTCAACCAAAAAGTGCTTCTCAACACATGCCTGACCTCTTCTCAGATCATAAGTCTGCCAGATAAAACTTTGTATATTCAGTTTTCATTCAAGGCAGTCTTCCTGTTTTTTTAACACACCCGTTTCTCTTGACTCATCACAGTTTCTTTGGACAGGTGAGCTTTTTTTTAAAAAGAAATTTCTGTTTTTTTAACCAACAAGTAAGTGTCTCGTTAAGTGTGGAAGCATTTATCATATTCAACCCAGAGCCACATAAAATCGTAAACCTATGATATGTTTGTTTTGATGCAAAAATGTATGATACCCTTAATGATAAATGAATAAACATATTTTGTTTTTGCAAGTGCCTCTTTTTTGCCAGCTTTTATGATATTTCTCACTGTTTTTTATTATTTAGAGATATTTAAAGAGAATACTTCTTTCTGATTTGGGTTGGATTAAACTGAAAACACTTTCATAATATAACCTTTGTGTTCTTTAAAATCTCTAAAGATACTGTAGGAGGTGTGACAGATCTCTTTGTACCAAAGTATGTTTTTAAGGCCACAACTCCCAGAAGTCAATGTCTGACTAAAATAACACTTGGCACCACAAAAAAACAAACAAAAAAACACCTTTCCTATGGGGAAAAAGTGTGGTGGCAGCATTATGCTACGGGTTACTTGATACTTTAATCAAGCTGGAAGAAATTATGAACCGTTTCTAATATCAGTCAGTTTGGATCTAAATTGTTTCTGGAAAGCAAACAATGGAGAGGAAGCATTACAGCGAGTTCAGGTATTTAAACCCCCTGAAAAAAAAAACATTTTGGAATAGCTCAAGATTAAAGGGGGAAAAAATCAGTATTTTTTTAGGCTGTGATCACAATATGTCCTCAGGATGAGATTTCTAGATAAATTCAGTGAGAGGTGAACAGAAATGTCTTCAGATGAAGGCGATGGACAGAGATGACCTGAAAATCAGAATTATTGGGACTTTTACAAGGAAATATGGTGAAACATAAACCTCATTTTGGGGCGTGCAGGTGGCGCAGTTGTTGGTGCGCACAACCCATGTATGGAGGCCTTAGTCCTCGACGCGGGCGACCCAGGTTCGATTCTGGCTTGTGGTCATTTCCCGCATGTCTCTCCCCCTCTCTCATACCCACTTTCCTGTCAGCCTACTGTCAGAAAAATGAGCCACTAGTTCCGTAAAAAGCTCAAAAAAAATATATATATATTATATATAAACCTCATCCAAAGACGAAATATTAAGTATATAAGAGTAACCTTTACAGCTTGAATGGATTGGTTGGTTGGATCGCACATATTCCTTTAAGATTAAAAGTTTGGATATCGTTTAGGATATTTTCCCCTGTCACAAGAAGAGATTTGTACATTTTAATACTAAAGAAAAATATTTCTGCCTGACAGTTTAAACTGAATGACATGTATTTCTTATATTGTTTTATAATACAACAGTTTTATTTTTTCCAAATACAAAACAATAAGAAAGACAAAACAAACATTACCTTGTTTCTGTGAGAAGAAAAAAATCTTTTAGCGTCTGTCCCTTATCATTTTAAAAGGAAATGCAGCTGCTTTATGAATGGATATAAACCCCAATCCTCACCAGACCAGAAAACATACCTCATACAATAATATCCAGTCATATGTATACAATTATATTTCATAATTTCTGTTGTAACTTTCCCATATTTTTTGATAATACAGTTTTTTAAATTTACAAAAACTTAACTTCAGAATCCAGGGTGCTTCACATCTTAACTTCATAAGACAGACACTGTTTTATTGTGGGCACGCAAAAACAGTTTAAACCCTTTAAAGCCGAGTGTTTCATATTTGATACATGAGATTTTGAGACCGGTGCTTCATCAGTGGGATATTTTTGTTCTTGAAACCCTGGCAGACACATGTAGTGAACAGAAAATGTACAAAATGCCTAATGCATCAAAATTGATGCAAATAAATCATCTAATTGAACTTATACAAAATGTATGCTTTTTTTTTTTTAAATGCCATAAAATTCAATGACAACTCATTTTTAAAAATCCAAATTTTCTGTCAATTATTTCATGATCCAGGTTTTAAAGGATTAAAATGAAACAGCCTTCAACGGCCATCTTCTTGAGATTGAAAACATAAATAGGTTTTATATAATTATAGGTAACCTGCTCCATTTAGCATTTCACATAATTATCAGAATCTTTAAAATCAAACTAAAATGCAGTTTTGTCCCAGACAATAAAAGTCTTGTAATATTAAGCTTAGCCACCTATCGCCCTGAGGGAGCGTGCTCCGATAAAACTAAACGGTGTTCCTCTTGATTGAAGACAGGACGTCTCCATCACAGCAGATCCTCCCAGATTAATTTGCTATGAATATTAGTTACTCAGTTCTTGACTATTTCCTGTCACCAAGTAATTACAAAATGATTCATGTATGAATCATCTGAGCTACTTCATTAAATCTGAGGAAATAATCAGAGCCTGAGGCGATGCAATAAACCTGCAGAGACCCAATAAGCCAAATAAGGAGGCACCAAATGAAACAATCAAAAAATTGTTGCTAAGCGACGGTAAATTGATCCAGCATGCAGTTGGAACTGATCAGGTTCAATTTACTGTAGCAATTAGTGAAAAGCTCATTTTAATGATGTACAAAATATTCTTAAAGAAATTCCTCTACCTTCTTGAACGTGAAATGACTTAGAAATAAAAGCACAATGCCAAATTTATTTTTTAGATATATTTTTAAAAAAAGTCTATTTTATATGTTTTCAGACACTTTTCCTTTGGGCCTTCATATCCATATATTTCAGAAATATTCAAGTGGACAATTTGAGCTATAAACACGAGACTTTTTACATTTTCTTGGTTGCAAGTAAAAGTAAAGATGGGTTGAACTAAAAGGACATTGCATAAACAATATGAAAGACCCAGACTATAGACTAGCTGTTTTATTCCCTCACACTCCAGATTGCTGCAGGTGGACAAAATATCTCTTTCTTTTAATCTATATCCCCCCATGCTTTTTTAGATAGAAGTTAATCAAAATAAATAAAAAGCCTAGAAATAGTTAAATCAACACCAAATGCCAACAACATTTAAGAGGAAATAGAGACCTGCAGTTCCACTCAAATGATTTTAATGTTTTACATGTAAATGAATGAGGCTATTTTCTAAATGTTCATTCTGAAGGGATAGATTAATAACTGCCGGTGTCACACAAAACAATCCATTATTCCTCAGAGTCAGATGATCCTCCGTCTGTGAGGACTCATCCGGTTCTCTGTGCTTGGAGCTCTACTGAAAGATTGGACAGTTCTGCAGAACGTCTGTGGCCGAGGTGTACATGAGGACGCTTTCAGAGAAACCATTCAGTTCTTCTCGGACGTTCTTGGCGCCCTTCCCTCTTGCGTTTTTGTACTTCATGGAGAGCAGCTTGGAGCACAGGTAGTGGAGCCACAGCACGTTGGTGTGAGGGTGGTAGCTGCTCCAGTCATTTCTGCAGAAATAGAAAGTGATCAGGAACAAAAAAAATCAACTGTTCAGTTTAACAGTGAGGTGAAAATAATCCCCTGGAAGACTTTAAAGATGGTTCCTGTTCCTTTTGTACCATCTCAGAGTTGAGTCCTTAGAAACAGCCTTGTTTTGGTCATAAAGGGCGTCTTAAACATAAAAAACAAGCTCTGTAGGGTCAGGGTGTCTCCTCCAGCTACCAGCAGCTCGTTTTAGCCTGGACTCATTTCAACATTGGAGGCATGAACATTGACTTTAACCACGGATATCCTGATAAAACTTGTTCCATTTCTGGCACCACATATTGATCAATACCCATATTGACACGATACCATATCAGTATGAATCACACATCCTTTCATTAGAGTGGAAAGTTAAAGGCTTAGTCAAGTGACATCACTCAAGCAGAACAATAGTCAGTAACCAGACTGAACCTGGTAAACCGCTGTTCACTCCAGCCAGACCTGGCTGGACCAATCAGAGCGGGAGGCGGGACTTTACGGTGCATGACTTAGCAGCAGAATTACCCATAATGCAACAGCACTTTTCTGCTCGCATAAAAAGCTGGCGGAAAAAAAAAAACAACCCACCTTTTGCGCTTATTTGTGTTGTTTTTGATTAAAATTCAGATCTTTTTGCTCTTCTGAAACATTTAACTGTAGCAAACATGCTAAAAAAAAAAAAACTATGAAGGAGGTGAACAGTTTTCCACGCAGTACTGAACATTCATCCACATCTGATGTGATTCATGGAGCCTCTGCTGTTTCTGCAAAACAGAACATTTACAGCAACCCAGTGATGACTGAAGGGATACTGACCCATTTTCTGCTCTCATCAGTCTGTAGATATCGAACTGATAGTCGCCCTGGCCCATGAAGAGCTCCTCATCGTTTGAGATGTCACAGGAAACCGTCAGATCATCTGGAGGGAAAAACACACGTTCTACTGGTTCAACTAAGTCTAGCAGCGCGATACATGTCCTGTAAACAATCCAACAGCAGTGGGAGAGAGAGATTTGGAAAATACTAGAACTTGCCGATTTCTAGCCTGGAGAGGGAATAGTCGATGATGCGGACTAACACCCCTTTGGTTTCTAAGCTGTGGGACGTTCCATGGAGGAGGAAGCTTCCCGTCTTCTCTCTGGTTGTTTTCACCAGGACATTTCCCCAGTGGAGGTCCCTGCATTAGATATTCAACAAGTTATGGTTATGGGACATCAACAGTTTAACAATAAGAGTTATTAGTAGTGGTACACCAATCACTTGTTTAGTTTTCCTTTGATAAACTCTAGGTGGTGATCTGAAGGTCAAACAGAAATCAATGCATCAGAGCTGAGAACTCTCAATCTATAAAGATCAAACCAGGTACTTTGGTTTCATTTGTTCTGAAATAACTTGTCAAAAAGCAAAGACACAGGTGTTGATTAAGACATTGAAGCATCATTAAGCTCCTCTATTAAGTGTTGAATTAAAAACTGCTACCCCTAAATAAGAAGGGTTTGTTTTACTTCTTACAAGAAAAAAACTAAATCAAAAAAAAGATTGATTTTCTGGTCAGACCAGAAATAGACACCAGTCAGGAAAAGTCTGATGAGTTCAGGCTCTGGAGGAACAGAGCGTCAGAGGAAACAGAGGAAAACGTTTTTACTCCACCTGTGTTCGAAATGCAGCTCCTGCTCTGCAACAGCCAACGCAGCAGTGACCTGATGAAGGATGCTCTTCGCCACTGCTAGAGATGCCAACTAAGAACAAATGCAGCTTTCTTTAAAGCATGTCAAACATTCAGGAAGCTAAAGCAGTGATCGTCCTCAGGTAGTTCTAGTGGCTCAGTGTCCTTCAGGATTTTCCTGGGTTCTTCCACCTGAATCGAATGACTCTGCAGAACTTCATTTCATATCAACTCAATAATTCAGCTATGATATTATAATCTCTGATGAAGCAGGGACACACATAGGACATAGACGACCCCTGGCTCCTAAGGACACCCTTAAAGTGTCTATATGAACAGGTTTAAGTTTCAAATATCCAGGCGGATCTTCTGGACTTACTGTTCCATTACTGTTCTCCAAGTCCGTTCCTCCAAACTCAAACTCAAGGATTATGAATAACTGGTCTTTCTCAAAGAAATCTGGGCAGAACAGCACAAAAAAAGACTCAATGAAACATGAAAACAAATGCTGGTGCTCAAATTGCTTCAAAATCCTTTAAAATGGAGTGAAGTAGTTGAAGATTAAACCTTGAGATTCATCTGATAACAGCAAAACAATCTGAAATCATAATATAAATATACATTATTTTCAATAAAAACCTGGTCTGTCATTCTCAGATCCTTTGAGCTGGTCAAAACCATCCCATGCTCTCAGAAATTGTGGTGGGTAGGAGCCTTGAACGCAGTGAAGGCTGTTAATAAAACACACATGGAGTTCGATCAACACAGATAAGAACTTTGGAACTGAAGAAAAACAACAACAAAGAAGGGAACATACTCATTGAGTCCAATGAAGCCATGACTCTGATTCTGCTGCTTCTCTTTCAAGCTGCTCAGCTCCCTTTGAAAGAACAAAAACAAAACATTTCCTCTGCTCAGCAGGAAAACAACAAAGCACTTTCAAAGTCTCCTCCTTCTAATCAGTATTTCAGAGCTCGTAGCAGCGTGTGCCTGGAACATCACTCACTTGGAGATGATGATCTCATGGAGAATTTCTCCAAAGGTTTTCTGGTCCTCTCCATTCACCTTCTCGCTGCCCTCTACTGGAATAATCTGAAAACAGCACCGAGTTTGTTTCACTGATCCACAGCAGTTCTTCCTCATTCAGACACCGATATGCAGAAGAGTAGATGCAGATATTCAGCATCTAACAACACATTAAACTGATTAGGGATGTCCTGATAAAACTTTTTCCATTTATGATACAATATTGACTCAACACGATATACTTTAGAAAGTAATTTTGTAGAGAAGAATGTAGGAAAGGCTTAAAAAAAGTGATTCTGCTCCAACAGGGATCAACTGACAAATGTACTATTAACTAATGGCTTACATTAACTTTAAATAGAATTATTATTATAAACTATATTTTCTATCAGCTGCTTATAGCTGAGATTTTAGATGCAGGCTGATATATTTCAATATTTGTTGTTCGGCTGATAGCGGACCCATTTCTGATGTCACCATGATTCTGTAATCTACCACAGTCATCAGTGGTGCTCAGTGAAGGTTGATGCCTAAATTTATTCAGCCTTTTAGGGTCGAATATGTGATTTAACAACCGAAGTAGGTTCTGTGGATACCAGGATCAGACAGGCTTTCCTGTCATAATCCTTGGCTTTTTTTTAAAAACGGATGGATGCTGGAAATATGGATGAACAGATGTTTGCAAAGATCGATGGATGATGGAGAAAGAAATAAAAACAGCTGATGGGATGGACATATATTCAGACAGATGAACGGGTAGATGGACAGACTGTTAGCTGAGGGGGGGGTGGCTGGATTATTAGTTTCTTGTCAGATGGTTGGTAGAGGCGGATGATGGACAAACAGCTGTCTGGGTGGATAATGATTGGTTCAGCTGGGCCATCAATCAATATATACATGTGTTTTTTTTATTTTGTTTCATTCAAAGTGGACTCATAGTTGATAAACTAGCTGCAAACATTTAGTTTGCTATATTTTCATTGTTGTGAAACATGATTGCTTTACAGCCTTTTTCACAGCTTAAATTTGTTCCCCTAAAACTCATGGTCATGGTGAGAAGACTGAATAAAAGCTTGTTTTTGATAGGAGTATATGTTTTTTGTTATTATGACACTTAAGAATAATAAAAAAGAAAATCAATTATATTAGATTTGATAGGAAAATCAAATGGAGATTAGATTGTTAAGCCATGTGGCAGCCCTATGATTGGACAAATGCCAGGATGGACTAATAGGACAGCTGGCTTGTTAGACAAACGACAGACAGACTTTTTGGTGGATGTATTACAGATGAAGACGGTTAGTTAGATGGACGGGGGAACAAAGCATAAACAGATTTAAAAAGCATGGCTTATAAAAATAAAACGTACTGACAGATAGAGAAGCAGACGGACAGCTTTGCTCGCATGTGAAAGGACAACGCTTTAAACAGAAGGAAGTCTGGAAAAGCTGATATTTATCAACACTAATGCAGATCTGGAAAACGTTGAAATAAAATTCTGCAGGTAACATTTTCATACAGTGAGGTTTGATATGCATACACAGGTATCCACATACTTTAAGTGCCACCATGTCTCCTGCAGCGTTGGTGGTAGAGAACACCTCCCCAAACGTTCCCTCACCGATCTTCACACACCGTTTCATACGATCGGGATGAATACACTCTTCCCAGGGCAAAGGGTCTGACTGGCCACACTCTGCATATACCTTCTGTGCATCTGTCAGATCTAAATCCTCACAGTCAGCCTTAAAAGAAAACACAAAGTAAAGGATTCAAATATTCAAACGTGACATCTGAAGGTGTGTTTGGTGCTTTTCTTACCAGGGACTGTTGGTTCAGCAGCTGGGACTTAATGCATCTGAGGAAAGGAGAACATGCTGGTGAGGAAAAGAGATCCTGTTTGACGTCCGGTAACCTCGTCCTCCTGGGTGTGCAAGTCACAGACTTATCCAAATGACTCGGAGTGAGTTGAACTGATGACAGAAGGAGAAGAAACGGAGTCAGTCGATCTCAGTGGTATCTGGATTTTAACTGTGCACAACTAAATGCAGTATTATTACCGATGCCTTTGCGATGAACAGAGAGGGCGGCTTTGAGTCGGCTCCAGGTGTGCGTTCTGGGTGTTAAATCAGCCAGCAAGGATGACAGGTTGAGGCGACTCGTCCTCAGAGGAGTGGAGAAATGTATCGCCGCTCCAAGGAAGTCCTGCACACAGGATGGGTTAAAAAAAAGAAAAAAAAAATGAATTCTGCAACATCTAGGATGTTCATAAAGTTCCGTCTCCTGTTTGTTTTTCTGATGATGCCAAGAAGTCAATGAGACATAGCTAAAGGACAAAAAATAGAAGAAAAACTTTTCAACTTTGTTTTCTACAAAAAGAAATTAGATATAAAAAAAAACAACCTTTATGCTTTATCTAGTCTGAGACTTTTTTTAAATTCCGATCCAACAGCTACACTAAGTAGCAAAAGTATTCACACCATGTGAACTTCTTACATTTTGTTAATACATTGAAATTCTGTGACAGAACACAAACTACTGTGCAATGCAGAAGTGAAAGACTTATGATAGAAGTGTGGCCGGTTAAAGGACAATCTAAGAAAAAAAAACACACAAAAGACCAAAGAAAGGGGGTAAAGGTTCCCTGGTTAGGAACAAGTAGGACTTTCATTAAATGAGCTGCATCAGAAAACCTGACCGCAGTTAGATGATGGGTTCACCTCCAGCAGTAGAACAAATGAACATACGTTTAGTTTTTTTCTCTTACTGACCAGAGGATCAAAGTAAGGATCTCTGACTTAAAACTTAACAAAATTAATCTGGACAAAGTAGAAAAGATATTTCTTTTTTCCTGATCATAATCAACTAAAATTGTTCTCTGGTATAAAATGTGAGTAATTTGTGTTGGTCTCACATTGGACCGGTTGTGCTGCTTTGAGATCAGCTCGTTGATGCTGTTGTCCACAGCTGTGCTGAACTTTGCCTCCCTGGTCCTGGACAGCAGCGCGCCTCCTTTGTTCCTCCAGCGACTCACACTCAGTCCACTCACGCACGCCTTCCTTGTCGTCCCACTGCTGTCACCTGACGGGCTCCTCTTCTTCTCTTTGGGGACCAGAGACTTCTTGTCTCTCTTGGGGAAACGCTTGCTGTGTTTTCCTTCTTCTTTGTCGGAGCAGCCGCCTTTGGAGGCGACTTTCAAAGATGCGGCGCCTTCACTGCACCCGCTTTCGGAGGGATAACAAGCCTTTGTCCCGTTATCACCCGATGAATCTGACACACTGATTGAGGATTTAACCGCATAGCCTCTCGGCAGCTGAATTTCTGTTAACTCTGACCGAGTTAGTTTTTTGACTTTAACGACAGCTCTGGACGTCAGAGATTTCTCCTTCAGCTCTGGTATCAGTGCGGCTACGTTCTCTAAAGCTCGTGACTCCACCTTAACTTCTGGACGGCGGTCAGACTCTGGAAGAAGAACCGCCCCTCCCGTCAGTTCACGCTGGTCAGCAGAACAAACCACTTCTTGCCGGAGACTCGACTGAGACAAGGGGTGTCTCTTCACGAGGACGGAGCATTTCTTCAGATTTTTACCGGTTGCCGTTTCGCCCTCTCCATCCGCTAACCGTGTGTCCTCTATCTTCTCGTCGCCGCTTTGAGTGTCGTCAATGTAAACCACAGATTCGGAGTTCTCCCTGTTTGCTTCTCTGCTGAAGAGTTCAGGCGAATCCAAAAGATTCACGACGTGAGCGTCGCTCGCGGAAGCCGACACGTCGACGATTCTAACGGAAGACACATAACCGCCGGTTTTATCCGTAGTCATGGAGACACTGCGACAAGCTGATTCTTCTGGATAAAATCCAACCGTGGAAGTCCACTCCGTAGGCGTGGGCGCTTGTTTAGTCTCCAAACAGGACAAGTAGGTCGTTTGACTGCTGAGCCGAGTTAAGGGGAGGATGTTTAATCTCTCCATCTGAACTGAGCAGAGCAGATTTACACCGGATGACTTCCTGCCCTCCGTGTCTTTGGTATCGTCGCTGGAAGCCCTTCCGTCCGGCTTATCAAATAAGTCCAGAGACTGTTCCTCATCGTGACCCAGACTCGATTCTTTCTGTTGCTTCTCCACAGGAGGAAATCCCTGCTGCGGCAGTGAATCCTGGTCGTTTTGCAGAGCGCTCAGTCCCAGAGGAGAGGCAACCTGGTTGGGGAGTTTAGGGCGCCTTTGCTTGTTGAGGTTGGGCGCTGAGGGTGTGGAGCAGAAGATAGGTTTGCTGGGAACTGGCCCCAGGCTGTGTTCAGCTAACTCGTTGAGGGAGATCTCCCTGAAAGGGTTGGTGGTCCTCGCAGCGTTCACTGAGATCTCCTCAGTAGACAGCTTGAGGACTGGAGGGGCTCTCTGGCTCCTGGTGGGCTTCTGGTACATGCTGGAACCGAACGGGCCAGAAGTGAATTCATCTGAGGAGTTGAGTGAACTAACTGTTGCTTCAGGGGGTTTGGTGGAAGCTGCACGTTTGCGACGGGTTACGTAGCGGCCGGCAGAGCGAAGGCAAACACTTAAAAAAAAAAAAAAAAAAAGAGAGAGAGAAATGAGAAACAAAGATAGTATTTGTGGTGTGGAGTTATATATTTAACACGGATCGTCTGACTTACTCGGAGTCAACTGTTGTTTTTTCTTGGATTTTTCGTAGTTTCGGTGCAGACGTTTCCTCTTCACTCTCACTGGTGTTAACAGGTGCACACACTGGGCGGCTTGTCCTGATGAAGAGAGGATTATTTAAGAAGTAGAAAATAAAACTGATTGGAGAGCAAGACCATCCAAACTTTAGAAAACTAGTAGTATAAAAACAAAACAAAAAAAACCAGCCTATGTTGAAGCCCAGACCTGGCTTTTTTTTTACGCTTTGTGATCAAAGAAGGGGGTCTCATGCTGTTCTCCTCATTGCTGCTGGTCTCCTTCAGACTCAGAACCGCCCTCTGCTTTCTGCTGACCACACTTCTGTGCTTCCCTCTGTGGAGCAAGATAGTAACATAGGTAACGTTAACAAGTACTTTTTCAAAAGTGTAATGGGACAAGATGGGGTTTAATTTAAGGGTCTGAATACTTTACTGCTACACAGGAAAGGATAACAAAGCCAAACATGATTCACTTTTTTCCTCACACACCCTTTATTCTTGCTTTGCAGCTGGCTAAGTGTAGAGGGGACAAAGTTCTCGGTGTCACTCATATATTCCTCGTCGCTGTTCTTCTCAATCAGGCACCGCATGGCTTTTTTCTTGGCCGAACGTTGTGGTCTTCGACCGTCAACTTTTGTGCAGTTTTTCCTGAAACAGAGAAAGGTTTGAAGAACTTGAAGAGTTTGTCGGTCAGAAAAAAAAAAAGCTTTAAATGATGCTATAAGCAGAATAAACAAGCGCATTTTAACAATGATACATCTAAAATCGTGTTTTTTTTTTGTTTTTTTTTTTGTTCTATTAACAGAAATGATGATACAAAGACTAAAACTTCAGATACTCCTTATTTTATATTTTTAAGCCATTTAGCTGGATTGTATGTTTTTACCTTTAAAGTGTTTTTTAACTAGACCAGGTTCAGGAGTCTGATCACTATGCATTTGCTTAAACTGTCTACAGAAGCAACACTTCAAGGAACCTGGATTTAATGGATGGTGGGATCATTTTAGGAAACCGGAAACGTTACATTTTGAAACCAGGGCTCTCTGGAAAACCCAAGTGCTACAGAAGGCTAAACATGCGGGAAACTTACTGATATACAAATTATTTTATTCCTTCTGCCATCTTGCTTTTGATTAATGCTGACAGCAGTAACTAGACATGAGCCAGGAATTGTAAAACCTTGGTCCCTGCATAATCCATGTATCACGATCTTTGTATTTGCTTTTCTGTCCTGATACCCAAATAAAATATGATGTTATTGACAATGTTTCTGAATGCTGAACTGGGGCATATGGTGATAAGTAAAGCTGTTTGATCGATTTAGAGCATCTGCAAAGCAAACACTTCATAAGTACTATAGGTTACATATTTACAGTTTAAACCAGGGATGTTTAAATGCTTTTGATAAATGGGCCACATTTTTTAAAAAGCTCTTTAAAAATCACAGTTTACATGGCATTTTCCTTTATTTCATCTGCTAAACAGTACATGAAGCATGCAATATTGAAATTATACAAAAAATAAAGCTGTCTGGTTAATTACTAAAAATTACATTTCAAACGATTTGAATGAGGAAAAAATATAATTATCTTCATAATAGAAACCAAATTTGGTTTAAAAATGATCGTTGCATTTGGCCACCTTTAATAAATTAATTAAAAGCACATTTGAGTGAAGAAAAAATTTTTTAGTGAAAGCGACCAGATGTGGTCCTATTACTCGTGAAAGTAAAGAGAATGCGACAAAGCTTTTCATTAAGAAAACAAAAAACAACTTTACTTTCAACATTCTCCATGTTAAGAAGAGCTTAAGTTTTCAGAAAAAAAAGCTTTGCCTTAATTAAAAACAAAAGGCATCGCCCACCTGTGCTAAAGGGACAAATCCTGAATTGCAGTCAGGATGCCGTAAATCATCCTTTACATGAACGTTATATGACACATCCTGACTAAAGGGACTGGGGTTAAAATTTATATAATCGATATTATAAACAAATATACATCAACGTCGAGACATGTATATCCGTTAGCACTGCTCTGTTGTGAGAGTTTGAAATATAACATTCATTAAGCCAATGTAAACAGTAGATGAGGCCCTGAACGCACCGTGACTTGCTGGGTTTTGCGGCCTCAAACACTGACAAGTCATCAGATGAGGGGGTGCTTTCGAAAGCTTTTCTTCGGTCCTCAGGAGAAATCCAAGCGGAAACCTTCCGCCTCTGTTTACCGTAGGTCTTCAGAAACCGTGGTTTAAATGACTCCATCATATAAAGTGAAAATCAACTAGAAACTAGAAACGGCTTAACACCATTTCTTGTTGTTATACAACAGGAAGAAGTTCTGCCTGGGAGCTACACAATATATTATTACACCTACGCAGCTTTTAACCGGATCCCAATAAGTTAATTTAATCAACTAAAAGAATAACATATTGTTACGGCAGATGTCTTTGCTTAAATCTTCTTGAAGGACCGATTCTTCTGTCGTCCATCGAGAAGTCCGACAACCGCTATTTCTTCAAACTTCAGAAACGCCGCTGATTGGTCAAAAAATGTGTGTAGGTGGTACCACAGCGCCGCCTTTTGGATTGGAGTCATTACAACCTGTGGTTGCTCTGTGCAATTCAAACAAAAAGCGCTTGCATACCTAAATATGGAGAGTAATTTTTAAAATTCGTACTATAAAAACCTACCACTGATCAACAAGTTCAAAGATGACATATCCTCATTTGATATTAATAAACTGTGGGACACCTGGAGATTTAACAACCAATATGTCACTACCTGATTGTTTATTAAATTCGTCATTATTTTTGTGAAAAGTCAATTTTTTTAAAATTTAGATCTTATGGTTAAATAAAGAAAAAAAAACGATGCCAAACAAATTGGTATGCCAACAATTGTAATATGTTTGACATTATCTTTATATATTTAACTGCACTACAAATTCCCAAATAAAAAAAAAAAAAAATTAAAAATTGAAGTTTAAAACAAAAACACCAATTAGCAATATCACTGGAGTTGTGTATGGTTCAGTGACATTGGGGATTTAATATAACAAAAAACAAAAAAACAGATTACAATTACTGTTTAATACTAAATATCTGCACAAGCCAAAGGGAAATGTGACTAAACAATTCTGGTTTCTATTTGAAAATGAAAAATGAAAGATTGCAGGAATACTTCTATTATGTGAAGAATATTATCAAGGTTATTTTTGCAAACTGGTCCTGGTTTAAATTTGCATCAATTCACCCTGATGTGAATGAAAACATTATGATTGATTTCGGGGTTTAACCCAAACAACTGAGTGAGGTTTTGAACATTAAAAGTAAAAGTGGCTAATGTCTAAAATAAAAGTGACCAAAGTCTTTGAAAGAATGACCCATCATCTCTGGTAATTAACAATTAATCACATGTTCTAATGAATGATTTTTATTTTTAACAGAATTCTGTAAGAATAAATTGCTAAAAAACCACCTCATAACAGCTAATAAGACAACTCACCAAAAGGCCCGTCACTGAAAGAGGAACGATCACAGTTCCTTTCAAAAATTATTCAGAAAAGTCCTGGAAATTTCAAGCATCTTTTTTTTTACATTTGATCATCACACTTTCTCCAACTCAAGCTTTACAATGGACCACTGCAATAAGTCCCTAGACTTTTTTTGTAATTAAATCTCAAACATCTGCTCCAGTCTGATTCCCCCATCTACTCTCCCTCGACTGAGTGACAACTCACAATCTGAGTTCTCCCAGCCTGCACTGCATTGCACTGGAAATTGCCATCATTAATACTTTAATTGATTCATACTTAGAACTTTGTATTTCCAGTCTATTTTAAATTTATAAGGATTTTTTTAACCTAAAGGTGAACATTTCCCACATTTAGCAATAGCTTGCACAAACTACTAAGCGTCTTTAGCTCCTGCTGTAGAGTGGGAAATAAAATTACAAATATATCTCATTAACATCTTCATTATCATTTCAACATTTTTGCAATTTTCTCATGGCCATTGTGTGGAAAAGAGTTCAAGTCTGATTACGTGGCTTAGTTTAACACGACGGTCTACAGAGGGATAAAGTGCCTTCAAGTCTGAATAAACTTCACATTCTTCTGATTTTATGATGGATTTAAAAAGCAAAGAAAACTTTGCAATTTAAAACAATTAATTTTTTTCCCTCACAGCATAAGCCTAAGCCCCAAATTAAAGAAATAAACAAGGTTTTGTACTAGTTTTAACAAAGCAATGATTATTTTTTCAAATACAGAAAAAATTTATTATTTTTTCCCAGTTTATATAGAAAAGGTCTGTTATTTTGCCTAGAGCAATGGCCACTAAAAAAAAAACAAACCAACAAAAACAAAACAAACCAAAAAAAAAACACACAAAAAAAACGTGGAATGCCTTCAGTCCATCTAAACATTAGTGTAGTAACTATTTTTAACCACCAGAGGTCGTTATATGTTCAGCCTTTTACTGCTTTCTGTAATACCAAATTCAAATCTTTAAGCTGTTACCTTCGATTTCATTTATAATAAATATTTTTGCCAACACTAATTCATTTATGAATTATATAATTACATTTTTAATTAGCAAACAATAAACAAAGGAATAAATTATTCTTAACATCTGAATTCTTATTAGCAGAGAGAATAACAAAGACTAGTTTTTAATTATTGTCATTGGTTTTAAATCACAAAGAAGTCTTGTTTATCAGTAAATCAACAGGTCAGACAAGGTGTTTATTCTTTCTGAAATTGAAATAACTTTTGATATATAAGCCCGTATAAAGTCCCAGCTTGCACAGGTCCACCCAAGCCTGGATGCCTGTGTAAACTAGACTATGTCGTGTAAAATGTTGTTTAACAATTCTAGACTCATTTTTCTGTACAGTGTTTTTGCTTCTGGGTGACATGCGTGTGTGTCGGGAGAGAGGGTGTTTGAAGTGAATAAGCTATATCAAGAGAAGTAATAAATTAGTTAATGATGTGGCTGTAATGTTAAAAAGGAAACACATCTGTATCCTGTTCTACAGTGTTTTTACATCCTGCTCTCCACTGAATTTACAACGACATGTCTTCTACAGTGTCTTCAAGAAAACTTCACATGCAGTTGCCTAAACTGAACTTTCCAAGCCTAAACACATTTACCTGCCATGTTGTTTAGGAATAATATGTCCCTTCTCCTTCTTTTGCCATGTCTTATTTGGGTTTTATCATAAAAAAAAACAAAAAAAACAAACTGTCTCTGCAATGTATGCCTGCATTCGGCATATATGTGCCAGAAATGTCTATTATCATGTATATAAACAATTTAAAAAGGCAATGGGAGCCAGAGGACTTTCTAAAAACAAAGAATAAATACTTTTTTCTTTGTAAGAAACCAAGAAATCGAGTTGGTGAAATATAAACCGTTTAAAGCTATATTCACAGTTTTTATTGAACATTTCCTGACTAATGTTGATTATATACTCATCACATTAAGTAAGAAAATCTCAGGTTATTATTTCATTTAAAAACATTTCTTTGCTATAAATTTATACAGTTGAAAGGTCTGTTTAATTTGTATTTTAATAGTTCTACATTGTTAAGGAAAGAGCATGTGTGGTTTCAGTGGCAGAGCAGACCTGATCAGAAATAACAGGATTTTTCTTATCAGGCCAAATGAATGCCATGAGTAAATGAAGTGATTGACTAAGCAGCTTTTTCTTCAAATACTCAAGACCAAAGATAAAAAAAACAACCTTGGCCTTGTGGAATTCAAAAGCAGAAAATGTTAATTCAGATTTTGATGTTTTTAAGACGTTGTTTTCTATCCAATGGGTTAGTTTCCTTCAGATTTATGGGCAAATAAAGATGAGTGTTGTCAGCGTTGCAGTCTGATAATTCCACTAATTGGGAGCATAGTAAATAGAATTGGCCCTATCACTGATCCCTGTGGTACTCCACAGGTAGATAACCCAGGGGCTTGAAGAACATCTATCATTAACACAAATAAACTGAAATTTTTCAGACAAATAAAACATCAGATTAATTGTTATTCATTAGTTCTTACAAAATGTTCAAGAATGTAAACTATAAAAGAATATTGTGATCGACTACATCAAATGCAGCACTGAGATCCAACAAGTAAAACATCAGAAACAACCTTCAGAAGCACATAAAGACCGTTGCTAAGTCAGCTTTTTATCAAATGAAGGACTTTTCTAGCAATAAGCAACTAATGTCGAAGTAGGACCTAGAAAAACTTAATGCATTTATCCTTAGTAGCATTGATTACTGCAACAGTGCCTTCATATGTTTGCCTAAAAATCAGACAGCTGATCCAAAAGGCTGCTGCCTGTGTGTTTACCGCAGCTAAGAAAGTAAAGCACATCAGCCTGCTTCTGAAGTCCTTACACTGGCTCCCTGTAGCTCAGAGAATAGACTTTAAAATCTAGTTCAAGCCTACACTGTACACGCAGAACCAGAACCAAACATGGAGAAGCAGCATTTAGTTACTGTGCTCCACTTATCTGGAACAAACTCCCAGAAGACTGCAAATTTGCTGAAAGCCTGAGTTCTTTTAAGGTAAAGTTTTATTTAGAGCTACCTTTAAATATTGAAGTCGAAATATTAACTGAGGTATTATAAGTTTAAGGTCCAACTATTATATATATAGTAGTTTTACTCATGTTTTTATGTTTGTTTGATTTTACTCTGCCTTTATTTTTCTTCTATTTTATTGTTTAATTCATGTAAAGCCATTTGAATTGCCCACATATTGAATTGTGTTGTTTAAATAAACTTGCCTTGCCTTCCCCAAATCACTCAACCAAATCATCAATGGTGGACATTACGTGGATATTTTGGCCTCATAAAATGTGCACAAGTTGATGAGCATATGATTTTATGGCTGCCGTAGGGGAGCTTCTTCACCTGTGACTTACTGTGATCAGTGTGTATATGTATAAAAAAAAGTTGATAAAAGGTGAGTTTCTGGTTCTGACAGACCACTGCATGCTTTAGTGATGCACCAGATCTTACATGATTTAGAACCAAAGGGATAGAAGTGATTCTGGAAGGACTTCAAGAAAAAAATAGTTCAACTTTATATAAAAAAAATGGAAAAGGATATGAAAAAAGTTATCCAGGAAATGGGGAATCCAAGTCAGAAGTGTTAAAGAGCATTATTTAAGAGTAGAAGTATAATTTGTTGAGCTTATATAAAATAGCTAATATGTTATGCTTTGGTGTGATCTATTGGTTTATTTCATTTTCAGTTTTCCATGATGGAAACTTTTAAACAATCTGACTGTTTTGTCCCTGTAAAGTGCAGTTAGATGAAATGCATCCTGTGATTTGACCTTATATAAACAAACTGCATTGAAATGAATTACCTCAAACCACACAGGCCTACTAAATAAGGCAAAAAAGAAAAACACACATAAAAGCACAGGAGAAAAAAGGTTTTCATGTTAATTTTTGCAAACATCTTCCCAGGTTTTAATTTGTTTGTCAGGAAACTGGCATTTTATTTTCCCTAGTTTTTGAAGGTAAATACTAAATATCTTATCTAAAATACTTCCCAAAGCCTAAAAAACAGAACAAAAAACATGAAAGCAGTCATTTTTTGTGTAATATCAAAATAAAACCCCCTTTTTTTTTGTTAGATGTACCCATGATATCATTTCAGCCTTGATGCGTAACACGATAAATGTGTTTTATTTCAAATTTTACTCATTAAACTGCTGAAATCAAAGAAACACTCTTTCATTTTTTATAGATTATTTACTTCCGGAGTAGTCCCTGCTTCTCCCTGCAGCTGTGTCTGGGGGGAGGAGTTAAGGAAAGAAGACAGGAGGAGGAAAAAACGAGGAGGGGAGGAGAAAGGAAAGGCAACAGCAGCAGCAGCATAGAGACCATCGAGGAGGACGTGAACCCGCTGGAAGAGCTGAGGAGGTGAGTGATGTGGTATCGGGGGACATTTTTACACGAACACTGCAAAGTTACCGTCGCTTCTTTTCACTTTGCACGCAAACTTTGAAATAGGGGAAGGTGGGTAACTTTATTTCACATATACGACACAGAAAGCGGAGGAATCCGAGGAGGGGGGCCCGCTGTGTTGGACACAAGGTGGGGGAGAGGGAAGGTCTATGAGGCTGTTGGACCTGCAGCAGCTCCACCGACTGCTTCGGTTTTATACGCCTTTAGTGGTTTGGGTTTAAAGCCGGGGAACCGATAAAGAAACGGACCCTGGCGAGGCGTTCACCGCTGGGATTCACCACGTTAGCCTCCGTCCGTAGCTCCGCTCCACCGGCAGAAACGCCTGGACACGAACTGAGCTGCATGCAGGAAACAAATCCCATCTCTATAACAATCTCTGTCATTAAAAGTCATTAAAGCTGAAAGCAACACAGCTCGATGTCAGCAGCTCTAATATTAATAGTGCTGTACTCATGCCAGCCTGCCTTACTACCAATCCACAGTCCATCTAAAATACCAGGCACAGGTTTGGAAGCTTATTTAAAGGCATTGGTTTGTTGACATTTATTTATTTATTTATTATTCTACTTCTGGGAACTGTTTTCAGGATTGGTGGAAAACCACCTGAGGTGACTGACCCCCTTATGAAGCACATCTATGAAAGCAAAGAGTGTGAAAAGCAGGTAAAAAACAAAGGAGGCGTTTTACGAATCTAAAGCAGAAAACATGTTTTAAGTTATTTCACAATTCTTCATAAGCTACATTATTCTATTTACTGTTGCTTCATAGTTTTTGATGTCCAACATTTGCATGACAAAGGTGTGTCCAAACCTTTGACTGGTAGTGTAACTTTAGTAAAGTTAAGTTTTGTGCCAGGATCCTTGATATGATGTTTCCAAAGAGATAATCAAACAAATAAATCTAAATAATCTGTAATTATTTAAACTAATCAACAGAAACTGAAAGATATGACCCTCAAATAGTATTAAAAAAGATGTACTTAAAAACCTAAATATGTTCTTAAAAAATATGTCATTTGAATTTCATTTAGATATTTTCAAGACATATTTTTTTTTTTTTCTTTTGAACGATCAGATGTTGCTCAGACCTCAGCTCCTGTTTGCTGTCGGTGGTTCAGTAGCTCACAGCCAGGCTTCATTCAGGCTTTTTGTAATAAAAAAAAGCTTTCTGAAGCAGTCAGAAAATAGTAGCTCACTTTCCTCTCTGTTTTAATAGCACTATTTAATAATTCAGCGTTGAACAAGTAGAGAAACAATAGTAGAAAAATAAATAAAATATAGACTCAAAAAGTACAGTTAAAATACTGTAAAGTTTTGAATAAAAGCCAGCAACATACGTAGCCCTACATAGACACAGTACTAGCATATCAACGTCTGCAGAGTTAATAAAAAATAAAGTGATGTCCAAAGCGTAAAGGTTTGTAAACTGGAGGTTTATTGGAGTTTCATAAGGATGCCCTTTTATTTGTAATATGTTTGATTGATCTCTATGGTTGTTTTTTTTTTCTGTTTTGCTACAATGTGAAAAGATATATAGCTTATTGGTAGCGTTTTCTCTCGACTTGCCTATAATAAAGGAGCAGTCTGTTGCTATATAGGCCGTGCAGCCCCTGAGAGGAGGCGAGGGCTCTGCATCGGTGCTTGGTGCTGGTTGGACCTGGCTTCCTTAATCGCTTCCACACTTCCTCTGCTGCTTTCTTCCAGGTCTTTCAGATAATACGCCCCGGTGGTTGGATGCAAAAAAAAAAAAACAAAACAAAAACCGTGGAGCCACTTATCTGCTTGTTTATGTATTTTCATTTCAATATTTTGTGGAAACCTTCCTGTTGTTTTCCTGGTGACAGTGAGGGTCTGAAGGGATCCTATGTTGTGTATTTTTGTTCCAAAGCTTGTGAAAGCAGTGATTCGATTTGTCGACATGTGTTCCTGTGACTGAAGTTGTCAAAGGCAGGATCTACCAAAGGAGTTGGCTTTTTTTTTTTTTTAGACTCCACCTCTGAGGTTTCTCTCCCCTCTCCGTGTCTCTCTCACCTGCTTACACTGGCTCTGATGCGCTTGTTTTGCATCACATTTGCTCTCACTCATGTCCTCCCTGGGCGACATTTAGGACTTTATAAAACACCATAGTCTAAATGCATAGCAAACAAGATTTGAAGCCTTTTTTTTTTCTACTATATGTTATGTGCAGTGAAGATAACAAACCTCCCAACCTCCGCGTCACGTTGTGGTGATCTTCTTGCATTCTTGATATGTTTACGCTGTGGCTTTGGTTGGCTGGGTTAAGTTGTGCGAAACCACAAAATTGAATGTGTCACCGGCTGCACCACCATGGTGGAAATGCAGCACTGTCATCCTCATCCTCCCCCGTTTGTCTCGCCTCCCTTTCTGTCCTATCAGCCTCTAGTCTTTTGCTCCTCATTCAGACCTGGCTTCAGTCTGCATGATGTCATTGCTGATTGCTCAAGACTACTGGGCTGTTAAGTTGGTTTATACTCTTCCCCTCTTTCTATTTCCTGGCCCCTCCTTTTTTCTCCCTCTCTTTCCTGACTTCATCCCTCTTTCCCCCCTTGTAGCATTTTTCTGTACGACATCAGGAGTTGCTGAGTGTGGAAAAAGTGACTTGGACATTTATGGGCCAAGCACTGCATTCTGTTCTCCATTTTTTTCCTGTTTGTTTTCCCTGCACTTCTGAAAGTGCCTCAGTTTTTAAAGCGTCCCTTCCACTGCATAAATAGTGTCTGCCACCTTTGTTATGAACAGAATAATAGTGAATCACACATGCAAAGCACATTTGTGTTCATTAAAACTCTTGGCTGTTAGGATATAGTAGGATCTAAAACAGGGCTCTGCAACCTGCGGCTCCAGAGCCTTAAGTGTCTCTTTGGACCCTCTACAGTGGCTCTTAATCACAGCTAAAAACAATAATAATTCAAAAAATTGAATATAGTATATTAACAAATGCCATTCTTACAAGCTTTAGCATGTTTTTAAAGAACATTTGCATTTATTTTTCACTCAATATTTGTTGTCATTAGTGTTTATGTTTTACATAAAATCATATCCTATAGGACAAAATTCAAAATCAATGCTTTCTCTTCATTAAGCTTTCCTGTATTTAAATGAATTTAAAATGCAAATAAATAGTTTATTTCTATGGCAACGGTTTCCTATTGCAGATATTTAACAAAGATGATAAGTTGTGTCTTGTTTTACAATATTTTTGCAATATTCGGGGCTTTGTTAATGGCTTTTATTTGGTTGGCATCGGGTGAAATGGCTCTTTGGAAAGTTTGAAAGGTTGCAGACCCCTGACCTAAAACTTCTCCCAACAGATTGATATATATATATTTTTTTGAACAAACCATAAAGCTTGATCCTTTCTGCATTCTGTCATGTCCCAGCCCCAGATTAAAGCATATTTCAATGGGAATTTATGAGCTAGACCAACACAATGTAGTTGATGAGTTTGTCTTTGGGGATAAAAAAAACCAAAAAATAAAATCATTGTAGTTGCATAAAGTGTTTCTCTCGCCTTTACTCGGACACCCCTGAATAAACTCCAGTGCCCTCAGAAGTTATGTGGTGAAGAACTTGGTTGGTTTCTTAGTGAAATTAAAACAAACAAACAGGATCATGAAAACCAAGGAGCAGCAGATGGTCATAGAGAGAAAGCTGTGGGGGAGTTTAAAGCCCTTTTAGTTCATGAAGTAACACATTAACCTTAAACCATTTAACTTTTTTCCACTCAGTTCATCATCTCAAGATGAGTAAAATATGCTACAACCACCAACCTAAAGGATTCATCACGGATGCAGCCATAAGAAGACTCATTTTCCATGAAGTCATCAAAGAAGGCCATATAGTCAGGTCAGACTAGAGCTAATTGGCCTTGCAAAGTATTAGGTGTGGTGAAAAGCTAACCCTGCAGATCATGCTTAACTGGAGCTGAACAGTGAGTTAAAATCACCATCATTTCTTCATTATTGCAATCTTACAAAGGTTACTTTAATGGGATGTTTAATATTTTTTTTTTGTTTTAATGCCACGTGTCGTCTGAACACCCATGGTGAAACACAGTGATGGCTGTGTAATATGGGAGATGCTTTGTTTAGCAGGAACAGTAAAGCTAATCAGAGCTGAAGATGAATAGATCTTAAAACAGGACAATCCTGTTAGAGGCTGCTGAAGATGATAGAGCAACGGATTTCTCCCGGATTATGTCAAGAAAATACGCTCCTTTATACCTTTTTAATTTCACGAGAAGTGCAGACCAAAATCTAATTTAAAATTGGTGGTAAGGCTTAAAGTTATAGTTCACTGATGTTTTTCATGCAGTCAGATTAAGTTTAAGATGTTTTGCAGATTAGTTTAGGTCTGGATGAGTAAAGCTGGTACAGATTTGCCAGCTTTGACCCCAGAAGACTTGTGGTGGTAACTTCTGAAAATGTTTTGCTACTATAAATTATTAAATCATTCAGGGACTTCATGCACTTTTGAGATTTCTATTTGTAATAATCATTATATAAATCCCTCAATTGTAGGCGATAAAATCCATTAAAGTATGCGTTGGAGACGTGACAAAACCTAAGAAAGTTCAATTGCTTGGAATGCTATCGCGCTGCTTGGAGTAGGGATTTTCTTGCCTTGCAGCGCCAGCCTTTGAGTCGGTGTGTGGCCGAGGTCATAGACGAGACCGAGTGAGAAAGGTCGGTGGAGGTTTGCATGTGGGTGCATGCTTGTTTCTCTGTGGGTGTGTGAGTAATCAGATAAAGAGCACGGAGATCAGTTATCGCCGCCCTATTTCCCCTGTGAAACAACACCAATCTACCCTGACCAGACTAATGTGTGCAGAGGCCAGTGTTTGTGTTTATGATGATCGTTTTGCATAAGTGTTGGATGAAGAACTGCAGAGAGTAGGTGGATCTCAGGCTGTCAAATTGACAAGATGG
Source organism: Jordanella pulchra (assembly GCA_034780135.1). NCBI lineage: Eukaryota > Metazoa > Chordata > Actinopteri > Cyprinodontiformes > Cyprinodontidae > Jordanella > Jordanella pulchra. Next base: position 55,937 of record JAUZNJ010070826.1, read on the forward strand.
CTGCAGCGCAGTTTTTTTTTTTTTTGCACAATCAGAAGCTGCTGTAGATTTGGAGACTGGAAAATGTATTGTCAATCCTTCTTCTTACTTTTTCTTTCTAGCCCCTTATCAATGCCTCTCAATAGGGTTATGTGCTCACTGTCAGGCAGGCTGGTGTGTGTGTTTGTATTGTTGTTGCAGGGAGCAGACAACCATGAGGTGTGTTTGAACAGAGAAGGAGCACAGAGGCCCTGTTCATCCTGCAGGCTGTGAAAATGAATGATAGGGCCCCCATTCCCTCCTCGTCTGTCCCTCTGTCTGTCTGTTTTGCCCCTTTTTGACAGATTTCTCCCCTCTTCATTTTCAGCTTTGTGTCTATGTGTGTAATATGACAAGCCCTCACCGAGCGACTGTCTTCTTGCCGTCAAATCTGCATGGAGAATGGCTCATGAGTATGCATGTTATCGCGCCTGCAAATCACCTGTGCAAGCAGACGAGGAGTAGCTTCTACACATGAAGGGAGAACTCCCATGGAGGAAGATTTACATTCCCACTCAGATCACACGCTCACACTTTCTCAGCCGTTCTTTGTTTACATGTTTCTGTTTCTCATGTTGTCTTTTCTCCATCGCTGCAATTTGACGCGTTTTCTCTCATCGTCAGCGGTTTAGGTGCACAAGGGGTCTCTGACCTTCCCGTCACGCTCTTAATTTGACTTTCAAATGCAGAAAAGTGGTCGTAAAAAGTAAAAACTCAAATGTGACGAAAGAAGCCCGGAAAGGCCGAAGCCACAGTGTGTTTTGTATACAGGAAAGATTCAGCAGGTTTAATTGCTGTCAAGCGTAAAATAATATATATTTTTTATTCATTCCTGAAGGCCTAGCCCCGGTAAGACGAGAAGAAGGTATTTTTTTTTCTCAGTTTACTCTAGAAGAGAAACTAATTTAGTATGTGTATAAATATGCAGTCATTTCAGTCCAGTTTTCTAGATTTCAGGAACTTATCCTCCAAATGGATCCTAGAGATAAAACCCTTTAAATAAAGAACAGTTTGCTTAAAAAGGAAGCTAAGCCTATTGTGTTGTTTATGCAGCAATTCCTTCTGAGCAAACATGTAACGACAGAGGACCTACCCAGAGACAGCTGTTTAGTCTCACAGGCCTTTGCTAACTGATTACAAAAGCAGTTAAAACTTTCAGTTTATAACTTGACAACCGGTAGACATTGGCGATAAGCTAAAAAAAAAATTCAGATCAGTAAACCTGGAAGCTTCTTTTAAATGTTTGCTCCTTAAATAATAACATTGGCTACCATGTTACAAAGAGAAGAATCTCTGGACTTAAGCTGCTCATTTTTTAATCAGATGCTTTAAGTTTTCAAATGTAAAGGGTGTTTGCTTAACTGGGTCAGAAATCCACAAATGTCTGTCATATGGATCAATAATCCACCTTGAAATGCTCATAATGGTTGATGTAAATGTTGGAAAGGAACATCCCCCTTAACTGAAGCTACAAGAGGCTCCAACATGAGGCAAAACAGCAAAGGATTAACCAATTAACCCTGAAGATTACCTCCGACCGGTTAAACTACAAACTTTTCAGTTAAAGAACATGTAGAGGGAAGCAGCGAAAGCCTTTACCTTGCATACAAGATGAACTGTCCAGATATTTTTTGAATTCACCAACTATCACACAATACAGAAAATACATCTAGCAAGCAGCCAGTGATTTGTTTAGCCTCGATGCAGAAATGTTTCTGAACAGTGGAATGCATGGACACCTATGATGTCAGTGCGTCAACCAGAGGCGGAAAGCTAATGCAAAACAAACATGGCGGCACTGGTCTTAGCTGGAATAACATCTGTTTGTTTTTTTGAAAAACGAACAAAAGGACTCCATTTCTGCCTTTGGATGGCGCGATGGTTGTGTGTTTCTTCTGACCAGATTTGGTAAGAGTTTCATTTATCTGTTAATTCTGCCAGTTGTGAAGCAAATCAAGCTGCTACTGCGGTACTGAAAGTCCCTCCCTTCTCAATGAAGCCTTCCTAGATTAATACGTGTATAAATATTAAATTATACTACACATATCGTTCTGGCTCATTCCAGGTTAGTTTTTAAACTATTTCCTTTATACAGTGTTTACTGTCTAGAACCCCTTAAAGGGTTTCCATGAAATGTGGTAAAGAGAATAGTGTTGCCCATTGTCTGAACAGAGAATGGAAGAACGCATTGCTTGCTCCTCGCTGCTGGTCAGCAGGCTGAAAGAAGGCTTCTACAGTTTTACCCTCCTACAATTTTAGTGTTTACAGATATTTCTAGTTTCTTAAAGGATGGGAAGAAACTAAAGGAGCCCCACATTTCACTACAACTGCTTTAACTGAATGTTTAGACTTCCAAGCTTCCAACTAAACACTTAAATTTAGATTTTTATCAAACCACTTCTCATGTTAACAATAATTAACATCTTCATTCATGAATGCAATTACAAGCTGTAATCAGAGGTTTTTTATGTTTGTTTTGGAGTCATGGCTTCTTCCTCTCTGCGTGGCTCTTCAGCCCATATCTTTACAGCACCCATAAAACGGTGGATGACGGTAGACTCCATCTTACCTGCTTAAAGGCAGCATCTTTACTTGATCTTAGGTTTTTGTTCTGCTGTTGACTCCCATATTTCCTAAATGTACACAGATAAAAGCTTCAGGCATGTAGAAGTGTACCCAAGGACGGACTGTTAAAGCTGTGCAATATATTTTTTAATGTTTGTCTATGATTTTTTTTTTTATAAGTAACACAAGGAAGCTTTGTGTTTAAGGTCTACTTAACTCGCAAGATGTGCATTAACCTTTCAGAAGCTTGCAAAGATATGCAGTCATCATCTGGGCCTCCCGGATAGTTTAAGGAGACATTTGTCTCGGTGTGCATAAACTTCTGAATGTAAAAAAAAATACATATAAAATAAATTATGTTTCTCAAAATAGAACGAGTTGTCCAAGCTGAGTTAAAACAGTGCAAGTTTAGTTGATATTGGACAGGGAAGGAAAACTTTAAATATAAAAACCATCAACTTTTATTACAAATTAATATCCTCAACAATATTTTCTCTCCTAGATGGAGATCGTATTTTAGAAGCCTTCACATGACACACTCATAGGTTTGAGCAAAATGCTGTCAGATTCAACAACATAGCATAGCCTATTAGCCAGGCTTGTCTCCAGTTGCTGTGTCAGTGATTATCCTTGCGATGTGCCAAGACTCTTCTCTCAGAGTCTGCTTCCTGTCGGCCTCGTTCACACTGGCCGTTTGGACTGAATTATTCGCAGATCGTATCTGCAGATCTCTCAATGCTGCCACTCCATGAGAGCAGAATCTCATTTTCCATCATGTGCACAGTCGGGCTGCAGTCAGCATGGTAACACGTTTAATGTGGCCACAGATCGCTAGTTTTGCAAGGCAGCCAGATTCCTTTGATTAGGAAAAAAAAATAAATAAAAAAACCAACTCCTTTCTGGTGCACTTAAAGCCAGGGTACAAGTTTGAGAAAACTCTTATTTAAAAGTTCATAAATGTTAATTGTCTGCAGGATTTGAATTTATATATTATATTTAATGAGTTGTTATACTTCTCAGGGTTCAATTGTGTTGATTAAAGAGCATTTCTTTACCCTCTGTTGTCAGATAAGATGCAGGATCTAAAAAAAGTCCACATAACCGCCATTTTTCCATAAAATGTAATGTAAAAAAAATGTAAGTAAATATCAATCCGTCAAAGAGGAAAGCTTTAAGATGTGCTTTTATGCTTATGTGATGTGATAAGAGCAAGTTTAAACACATCAGAAGCAAAAGAAACATGCTTGTGAACGCAGCTCTAGTAGACCGCATGTTATGATGCTTGAGAAGTGGTTTAGAAACGTTGCAGGTCTGAATTGATCATATTTCTGTTGGGGATAAATCACAGAGAGCTCAAATGGCCTTTATATAAATGTGAAGTGTTTTTATTTGTCTTGGCAAAGAGCTTGTTGATCGCTTTGAATTAGGCCTATAATATTACTTATTTGTTGTTTCTGGGGAATTTCTAACCTTGTATCTATAGGTAAATGAAAGTTTAATGTTTAACTGCTGACTTGTGATGTCAGAGTTTTCTATTCTGAAAATCAATGTTTATACACAGGGTTGTTTGCAGGGAAATTGTGCTAAATGTAAACAAATGGCTCCTTTAAACTTGTACTCTGCTCTAACCTCTTCATATGAGCGGTTAAGTTTTAACATATAAAGCTTTTGTCATGTTCTGTTTGCCAGATTTGCTTATTTTGCGAGTCACATAGATTAAAGTGTTGATTTAAACGCAGTTCAGTTGTTTGCGTGAATCAAGTTAAAAAGAAACGTTTCATAGATCTCTTTTTTTTTTTTTTTCAAATACATTTAGTCTCAGGTTAAGCTGACTTTACCTAACCTGCTAAACTCAACTGTGTTTGCATCTGCTTGGGTTTATAATCACTACTTGAGCTCTAAAGTTGATGATGTGACCCACATCCTGTGTGAAACATTGAGACACCTTCCCTTCTCCAGAACCCTACAGCTTCCTGCCCTTCCTTCTGGAGGAACAATTAACCCTCATCCTGAAGGCCGGCGACTGAAATGTACGAAGCGCATTCCTGCTCGGTGAATGCGCAGGATGTCAGGTTACATGAATTTTGAATCACATTTCCAGGCCTTATAGTCGTTTAGGTTTCCAACCAGATTTGCTTTTTAAATTTAGAATCAAATTAGTCATTTGTTAAGCATTTAAAGAAGTGCCAGCCTTCTCTTAAAATCTTTACAAGGATTTAACGAATAGCGGTGCAGCTGCAAGATATATTACATTTGTACGGCATGGTGAATGAGTACATAATCATAATATTTAGTGTTGTATGTCGAAGGAGATTCAATAACTATCCTCAAATAATGTATTTGCACATTGGACATTCCTCAGTCATGCTTTCTGATGCAATAAGTGTCTGTTTTTCACATGCTAGCACCTTTCATGTCAGCTCCCTTTTCCTCTCCTTAGAGAGCTAAATTTCCTGGCATAGTTTGCATTATTTTATGTTGTGTCAAAGTCACTGACACTTATAGAGTTAAGTGCTGCGTTGCTTTACGTCTAGACCTCCCTGTCCTCTCGGATGTCCTGCCACATCACAGCTATATATAGGATAGCTCTCTGTTCTCCCTCTGGGCTCGCCTTGAATCTGACAGGCCCTTTTTGTGCATGTCTGCCTGCCTGTCTGTCTGCTTTTACTTCAGGAAGATTTTTTATTTTTATTTTTGATACTCGTGTTGTTTATTGCAAAATGAGGAAAAAGGACAACATCAGGGTTTTGTACTGTGAGAGCTCTCTGTCTGATATTGGGTTAGCAATTACATGAACTCACCGTGTCAAAGTAAAAGGAGATAAAAGCAGGTTGATTTCAGGTGCAACGGAAACGCAGTAATTATCTGGCCTTAACGACATCTCTTTGGCCTCAGGTGCTTTTTTTTCTTAAGCAAAAGCTTCCTTTAAAAGTGATGGTTCTGTGGATGTTTGCTGCTCTCTGGGGAAAATGTTTTTTTTGCCGTCTGCTGCCAGTAAAACAGCTTGTGTGGCAAAGCGATGTTATCACCTGATATCCCTGTGGGCCAGTAAAACTTTATACTTTTTTTTAATGAAATGTAACTTCATAAATACTTTTATATAAACAATACTGAAGCATGTTGTAGGTTCTGCCTGTAGATGTTTGTACAGAAAATGACTGAGAAGATTAATTCAATGTTGGATAGATTTTAACGTTGGGATACAGATTAAAATCCAATTAGTAAAACCTACTAATTACCTTAAGCATCAATTGTACTCTTGCTGTTAATTGGTGCTTCTAACTGTAGTTGTGGGCTTGGCGTCGCTTCCATTTATCATACTCCTAGGAGGCAGCAAGGAAATGGAAAATGTTGGAGGGTTGAAATGCTCCCAGTCATCAGTTTTTCTCATCCAAGGTATTATTGTGAGCCTTTTTTTTTCTCCAAATAGTCCCTCTTCTATATCACAGGAGTGTGTAAATGGCCCTTTATTCTATTAATCCAGCCACATGAAGTGTTGAGCGGCATATAGTATTCAGTGTAAAGAACCTGTTTGTTCTTGTCCAACTGATGAATTAATTTCGTTAAAATAAGCCTTTCCTTTCTACCTTTCTTTGTATTTCATTTACCTCGTCATTGTTCGGCTCATAGTTTTCTATTTGCTCTATGGTTTATGCGTCTATATACACATGGATCAACACTTGAAGGGCTTTCAATAGTGCATGTGTGTCTCCATGTGCCTTTTCTGCACTTTCTTTGCCCCCACTCGCCCCTCGTCCACTCAGACATGCCTGGGATTCTTTGGCACACCCTTAAAATTCCTCACGCCTTTCTTCTCATTTGTGGTTATTTATTTATTTTTTTTCTCCCTTCTTTGTGGAAACCATAACACCAGTAAATGATATTTTTAGCTCTGTGACTACAGAACATTGAGGCGCTCTCTACTTTTAAACTTTAACTCCTGCACCATCACTGTAGACAACTGAACAGCTACTCAAACCTACTTTGCAAGTAGGGCCTCAGTGTGTGTGTTTGCCTGTACACAGGGTGGTTTGTTTAGGCTAAAGTCTCAAGCAGTGTTGCTTTGTCTCTGTTATTTCCAGCTATTGACCAAAATCCCTACATTTTCCCCCCTTAAACTTCCGCTGTGAGCTGTGAGGCAGATCCATGACGGCTGTTGTTTCCCTGACTTCTTCCTTGTTTTGATCCACTCACAGCTGAGATAAAATTTCAGTTGTTAACAAGGCGGCAATAACATCTTAGCAATGCTGTAAAAGGTTGGCATGTATGCATGTCTATGCTAGATTTTACTCCGTGTTCCCTTAAGATTATTAATACGTCATCCGTCCATTTATCCATAATAGGGCTGGATGATATGTCCAAAATGTCTTAATTATTTTTAATTTCTTAATTTCAGTCGATGCGATATAATTTCGATATCAATGTTGGAAAAATAAAGCCTTAGAAAGACGGCCAAGAATGCCCACAGCAGATGGCTATACAAACTTATGACGAATATTTTGCAATGTTTAAAAAAATCCTTAAACATAACATTTAATAAATATAAGCTTTGAAAAACAAAAACGCATAAAACTGCATGAAAACCTGGAAAATCAGTCAGTGACCGGTGCTGTGTTTATAGACTGTGATGTATATTGAAATATTGAAGAGGTGTGTAAAAATCTATATCACCAATATCGAATTAAATTTTATTTTGTACATTTTATTCACTTTAATTTACCTCGTAAAAATTGCACTCTCCATACAAGAGCAAGTTTGAGCATTTGTGTTCTAGTTTTATTGCTTTTAACCTCAGCTACTGTAGTTTTCTTTGTCTGGCAGTGGCAGCAGCTCTGGGATACAACTTCAAACTATTACTCTGTTCATTCAGGCAACCAAAAAAAAAAAAAACAACAATATGCTAATTTAAGCCCCTTGTGTCACCGACCCTGTGCTAGTTTTTTATTTGCTGCTTCCAGGCTTGTTTTGCCTCCAGACAGCATTCTGATATAACTGTGATGTAGACGGATAAAAAGGGCTCTAATGTTTTCCAAATTTGCTCCATTTTACAACATAATCAGGCATCCAAAGATCCCATCATCAAGTGATCTTCTCCATCCATCTATCCATTTTTCACCACTTCACCAACCTGTCCTTCCTTGTATTTTTTTGCAGCTTGTTAGTAAATCCTGTCTTTGTGGATTATTTAAAATGCATCTTGAAGTTTTGTTGTCAATGGAGCTTCACAGCGGATGCAATGTTTGGTTGGTTTTCACATTTCAAATACCCTGTAGTCACACTGTAATAACATGTTTGGCCGACAGTAATTGTAATTATGGAAAAGATCAAAGAAGTTCTCCAAAAAAGTTGGTTAATCATAATTAATATCGTCTGTAAAACTTGCTCTTTTGACTGGGTACATGTATTGTTCTTCTCATCACTCGTAAGAACCAGTACTTTTAGTTGGAAAGCACAAGGTATAAATCAACAACCAAAGCTGTCTTTAAGCTGCCCAGCCTACATGTAGCAATGAGGAACGAGGATGAGGACATTCAGCAGCGAGCGGCGTTGATAAAATGATTCGCCCAGTCATAGAACGAATGGACAGAAAGATCAGAGGATGATTCAATGTGCAAATGTTGCACCAAATCATTCTTGGTTTTCTGCTGCTCTCTACTTTATCCTGGATATGATCAGATCCACGTTGTCAACACATCAACAGTTCTCTTCAGCTGTTCTCATCATGCCGTAAAGACGAACTGGGAATTCCTCGGTATACATTTCTCCATCAGTTCTCGCTTCCTGTTTGCTCTAAACAGACGTCCTGCTTCACTCTCTACCTTGTCCTTCCATCTGTAAGTGTGTTTCTCTATTATAAACCCTCCTGGTTTCCTGATAGGTATGAGCAGCTGCAGAAAAAACCCCAAAAACAAAACAAGAAAACATCCTGACTAAAGAATTTGCACCTTCTCCTTAATGTCTCTGCTATTTAAATGTGAAAACTGTCCACTTTTAAGATTTAAATAAACAGAACACCTCGTAAAATAAATCTGCATTGCAGTCTCTAAGCCTTTTAGTGCTTTACATTAAAACAAAAGGACTTAAAATCAATTCCTATTAATGCAAAAGTTGGTGCTGAGCAGATGAATTGACTGAATTTCAGCTTCGGTGAAGAATTGAGTAGAAAGATATTTAACAGAGTGGCTGTTAAGTATGTGTCATCGATAAAGAAAGGCAATTTTAAAAAAAGCTTTCAGTTAAATTGAGAGTTTCTCCAGAAGTTCACCAAACAGCTGTTTGGATGCTGTAGTTATTTATTGTTTTTGTCCTTATCTAAACAAACATCAGTGTATTTTTCCGTTTCGGCATCTGAACGCCGCAGTGACTCTCTTTCCTTTTGCTTTTGTAACAGATGGGCTGTTTCTCATGAGCAGAGGGGGAGGAAAAAAAAGGACGATGGCTTTAATTCAGGGGAGCGGGGAGAAACGGGTGGTTTTATGAGTGTTTACAAACCTTTTTACTTTTAATGAGAAGAGACAGCACAGCTTTTCTAAAACAAAGCAAAGGCAGCTTGACTTCTGGAATGTTCCAAGTAGACGGTGCTGGGATGAGATTTTCTGCGTTTAAGGTATAAAAAGTTTTTTTTTTTTTTTTTTTTTTTTTTTTTTTTTTTTTTTTTTTTTTTTTTTAAAAAAAAAAACTTGTTTTAGATTCATAAGTGGTTCTGCAAATAAAGAAGATTTTAAAAGGCAGTGGGTTCACAGAAATCCCAAGAATCGATGGACATTCAGCTAAAGAGCTCCTGAGCTAAAGGCCTTTCATTCATCTATATCCAATCTTATCGTTCTATTCCAATAAATAAACAACCCTGAAACACTTTTAACAAGTTGTAAGCAGTCCAATCACCAAGAAATGACTGTGATGGTATCTTTTTCACCAATCGAGGCACTAATGGGAGCCCGTTCATTACAGCCTCCTATTAACTCTACCAGGAGTTCGTCAATGGCTTCTACTCCCATAGATGCTCTATCTTGTTCCAGTTGTTGTCTCCTCTGGTTGCCATTGCCTGCAAATACGTTTGTTCCCATAAGACATCGTATTTCCTCCAAACCATTGCCGTCTGTCTTTTTTTTTGCAGAACTATCCCTATAAATCTGTCTTTATTTTTTTTCAGACAGGTCCTTCTGCCATTGTTGGTTGCTTTACAGGGGTGAGCGTAGGGGGGTGTCTGAATACCACAGCTGACCTTTTTCTCTCTAAAGAAACATTTAAAAACCTGATATGGTTTTATGGAGCATTTTGGTGGTTTTGAATCCTTTTTGTGATACACCAGCACAAAGTACTGCATGAACAGCTGGAGGTAAAGAAAACCGATAGTCACATCAGACCATAGTGTCCTCTTCTATGTTTACAAACTTCTAGAGACTCTCTTACCAACAGTGTTGTATTAATGAATCAATTTGTATGGATAGTTGTCTGTCCTTAAAAAATGAAATCTAAGTAAGTAGATTTCTCTTAAAATAAGTGCATTTTTTTCCTGAATTAAGTAGTGAGATAATTTTCCAACGGAATAAGATAATTTACATTTAGAATAAGAAAAAAACAACTAGTGTCTCTTATTACAAGTGCTATCCAATTATCTGAGTTTAAATGTAAAGATACTCATTAAATTGGCAGATTATCTTATTTATCTACTCAATTTAAGGGTAAATATACTTGTTTTACAAAATTTTTACTCGTATTTAGATTGTTTTTTGCAGATTCTCCCCCCTGAGCCGTAGATCTCTGCAGCTCCTCCAGAGCCCCTTAACTGCTCCTTTTTTTCCCCCTCTTTGTTTAAATCAGAGCTCAGCAACTTTTAAAATGCAAAGAGCCATTTTGCCCCAAGTGCAGCTAAATAAAGGAGATTTAGAGTCACAAAATATTACATGACCTTTTAATAAAACTGACCTATTTTTGTCAGATATCTGCTGGAGGAAATCTGTTGCCATTTTAAACAACAGACAGATCTTTTGTACTTTTAAGTTTTAAAATGAGGGAAAAAGTTAAACATTTTATAAGAAAGAAGCATGTTTTTTTTTTCTTCTTTTTTTTAAAGAAAATGGAAAACTAAACAACAAAATGGACATAAAATACATAATTTCCAAACTAGAAACAAAAAAAACAGACCTAAAAACATTTTTCTTGCAATTTTAATGTCATTCTATTGTAAAAATGAAATTGAAATTTTCTCCAAGAAGCCTTCCATACCTCCTAAGACTGGTATTTGCTATTAAAATAAGTTCTAAACTATAAGTTGTCCATGGTAGAGGGTCCAAAGAGCGACTCTAGAGCTGCGGGTAGCCGACCCCTGGCCTAAATCATTGTTCTCTAACGCTCCCTAACAAAAACCTAAGCAGTTCACAGAAGAGGTGGATTTCAAGACTTTCCTCGGTGCACAGACGGACTCCATTTGAAAAGTTAAGAACGCATTTGGTTGGAGGCAGGACCGATGTGTGTGTGTGTGTGTCTCTCTCACTCACACACATACACACACACACACACACACAAACATATATATATACCAGACTTGGGTAAATGATTTCAGTGACGCAGGAAACATAAACAGGGCGACATGCTGAGAGAGAAGAGGTGGGGTGTTAGCAGCGGCTGCCTTTCTGTTGTTTTATCCAGACTGCTAAGCTAGTCTGACACCAGCACACAGGAACAGTCAAAGGTCACTGATCTACTCTGTGTAACAATGGAGATCTTATTTCCCTCCAGCTGCCAGTCTGCCCAGAACTAAAGCCTTTCTATGAAGGTATGTTGTTGAAGGTGTTTGTTTTCTAACACAAAAAGACAACACTTTACTAGTAAGGCAATTTGGGAGGCTTTCTCTTGCATTCAATGTGTGTCTGTCTGTGTTTGTGTTAATGGCACGGCTGCACATCCACTAAGGAGCTCCGTAACCCCCCCCCAGCGCGTGCATCTACAGCAGAAGGCGGCCAGGGGCCCTTCCAACGCATAAAAGGCGTTGCTTTCACAGACTCATCCCCGACCAGATGGATTTTGGGATTGGAAGTTATAGTTTTAATGTTTATTAGTCCTTCAGTGCTGCTCCATATCTATGCCTCAGACATCTGTGTTTGGAGCAATGATGACACGGCACCTTAAATGTAGTCTCTACTTAGCTTTTGGGCAGTAATACTTTCTTCTTTTTTTTTTTTTTTTTGTTGCCGTTTTAGCTGCTGCTCACTTGGGGATAGCAGTTGTGAGGTTTAAGTGGTAACTCTGAAGGGAAACTCCACTTTTTTCACATCAAAGTGTGTTTATACGTTTGAGAGAGTGCTGCTGCTTACACAAAACCCTCTTGTGGTTCCAGAGGGAGATCTCTAAAGTTACCACAATGGCTTTTAAGTCAGGCATAGATCATGCAAGAAAGAATCATGTTTTTCCAAATTTGACGATGGCATGTTCGACTATTGTACATAAACCTTTACCGTCCTTTATGCCCACCCCTAATATAGATCTTATAGAATAAAGAGACAAAGGTGGTTCCTTAATCCCAATATTTATCAGTAATATAGAAATGTGATATTTTATGTTTATCATGCAGCCCCAAGTAACAGCGAAAGTCTTTACAGACTTTTCCTCTAATTGGCTGATAAAGATTTGAATGTAGAACATATTACTGTTTAATTTTTAGCCTGTTTCTCTTAGTACTTAGTGCATAGATAAGATATCTAACAGCTTGCAATCATCAGGCCTCTCTCTTCACCTCTGAAGGTACCTAATATGATCCAGTTTATTGTCTGCTCCGGAAAAAGAGGAGCTTGCAGATTAATGGTGTTAGAGTCATGATGGCTACGTGTTTCTAAATAAAAGTTCAGATCCAAACTGCACATGATGTCCAGTACATCTAAGGCTATGTTATGACTGCAGGCCTTAATGCTCAATTCCAATTTTTTTTGTATAGTGAAATCTGTTTTTCTCGGTCGTTCATATTTCCAAATATATGCAACTTCTTTGTGATCGCCTGTGTTAACTGCGTTGATACAAAATAAGTGTCCTGCATGCGTAGTAGAGGAAGCAGTGATGTCACAAGCGAGCGTGCTCTGTCGTTACGGAAGCAAAATGGATGCTGGTGTTTGAGCACATCTTGCAATCTTTCATTTCTTTCCCAATCTCAGCCAAGGAGTTGACAACGCAATCCCTTCAAGAAGGTTGAAAATAAAGACTTTTCTCAGCATCATTGTCCACCATGGTTGTTGTTTTTGCACTTCTGGGTAGCAAGAGGCAGAATAATGACCTTTTGTTGAGTGTTAATGACTTTGAGGTCGGAGGAATGCGACCTGTGTCTGAACGGGTTCGATACGTATCTGATTCAGGACCACATAGCCAAGTGGCCTGGGTTGCATTTGAAAAAATCACATCCGTGTATTTCAGACCGTCATGAAATGATCAGATAGAGGTCGCATACTGACAGAAAAGACCTGATTTGAGGAATTTAGGCTGCATTGTGAACGTAACCCCACTGCTAAAAGTGTTGCTATAATTTCTTTCACTCCGATGGTACATCGTGCTGTTTACCAATCACAAGACGTAGCTTTTAGTTTTCTACTTAAAAAGCACCACTCTTAAGTTTAATCACAATTTCCATTCTATTTTTTTTCTAAACCTAAGCTCTAATCTGATTGTATTTTTTCTCTTTTTACTGGGAAATAATAATTTACAGCATTCATCATATTTTATTTAGCCTCTCTGGTGGGATTGGTTTGAAGCAGCTTCCCTTATTGTGTTAGAGAAGAGTTACTAGAGAACAGGGTTATTCTCCTTTTTTAAATGACATTTTTTTTTTTTTTACCAACTTTATTTTACCAGGAAGAGTTCCATGTAGCTGACTGTTTAAATCATCTTTAGTATCTTATATTAACAAGCAGCATATTTACCCTTTAAATTAAAGACTACAGCCTCTGTTCTTACACAGTGTAGATTTAGATTTCTAGAGGGTTCCCAACATCTCCAAACCCAGGATGTACCGTTACAGATGGAGGAAAGCACCAAAGAAAAGATAGAACGAGTATGAAGCCTTCCTGTTTTCTGCTCTCGCTCTCTGTTTGGGAAGGATTTATGAACAGCTGACAAACTGTGTCTCTGCAAAAATAAATCAGCCACTTCTGTGCTTCATTTGACCTGCTTTTCAACACCACACCAATTCTAAGTATAGGTTGATCTGAATCTTTAAAAAACAAGATATTAAAGCACATTCCCTGTAGAATGTGTATTTTAGTGGAGTGTTTATGTTTATTTTCTCTTGTTTGTCTGTGTGGTTCCTGTTCAGCTCCAGCCTGACTCAGTTATTCCATTTATTTCTTGATGCATCTCAGTCTTTATCTTTAAAGGACAAGAAATCAATCACCATTCATAAAATGATCATGATCTAAATGAAAAGGATTTTGACTGCATGCTTGTAGTTTAACCTCAGTTGATGGGTAGAGAATTAATGACAGCCTGGTAAAGGCCTCTTAGTTCAGGTGCTCCAGGAAATAATCTGAAATGTTTTCCTCCATGCACGTACAGAGTAATGGAAAGGTCCACTGGCTGCAGAGGGTGTAACTTTATGTGTCTCTTTAGGGCTGGAGAGCAGAGGTCATGCTTAGGAAGAACACCGCCCTAGAAAAAAAACAATACAAATCATGTCGAGTTTTAATGCAGTTGGTGCTGAATCAGACATGTTTAAAACAAAACAGCGCTTCAAAAAAAAAAGAGAGAAAAAAACCAGGGATAGGTTTTTAGGTGTTGTATCCGATCTTCAATAGCCTGTCATTTGCAGTGTTTCAGGAGAAATGAGTCAGTAGTTTGGATTTACTCTCTCCTTTCTTAAACTAGACGTTTTCACTCTTGCATACTTAAATACATTTTCTGGTATGCAGACTTGTTAGTGCAAGATTCAAGAAACAGCGCACCCTGTAATTCTAATCCAGGAAACATCTGCCCCTCTGTGCTTGTCTCAGTCATATGTGGGCTCCTGTAATGTTACATATATTTCTTTTTGCATTTATTTCAGGACCATTCTTTTCCTTATCTGCCATTTAGTAATTGCAGTGGTTCAAAGTTTACAGCCTCCCCAGACTCTTAAATGCTTACATCTGCCATGTTGAACTTCATCCAGTTCTTGATTCAGCATGATCTGACCTGTCTAAATGCAAACTATTGAAACACAGAGCATTACAGTTTGTACAGGTGGTCAGAAACACACAGCTGACCCTCAAATTTTTTTATCCTCTCGCTGTAGTTGGTTGTTTGCTAATCAAAGCATATGTATCACTTCAGTGGCAAGTATAGTCAAAGTACTACATGCGTATGTCAAATGAAAGCTGAAGATCGTTTAATATTTGTGTTATGGGGCTTTGTAAACAGCTTTAAGTGTGAAATATTTTGAAGTTTTATTGCATCCCACTTCGTTCTGTTTATCTAATTCATTTTTTATTTGTTTCAACATTAAACATATTTAGATGTTCAAATATAGTTATCTCCATCTCTTGCTAACCGTACTTGTGTGCTATAAAATGAAAAGCCTACAGTTTGTATATATGATTTTTTTTTTTCTTCTTTTTGGGTGAAATTTTGGAAATTTTTGCTCGCATATCGACAGTGGACACTTTTTTTTTTTTGTTTCCTGACAGGAAAAATGTGAGAACTGATTGGAGAGGGTAATGGTTTGAAAACAATGTTTCTTTCTTATGGTGAAGCCTTGTCACATGAACATTAGGACTGAAATTAGTAGAAATTAAGGTTTGTGCTCACAGCCGCCCACTGGTTTAAAACCCACGGAGGAGGAAGATAACAACAATAACAAGGGAAGAACGCGGAGGACTTATTGTTGGGGGCGACTCTTTGAATCTAATGTCAATTCTCCAACAAAGGACTCGTTTTTTTTCTCTCGAGTGGCAGAAAGTGTTTTTGTTATTTTTGAAATTCAAAGAACACACAACCAGCAGAAACACAGGAGAATTGTATATCTTTTATATTTCTACTTTTGGCATTGTAGATGCAGATCATCATTTAATTAGCTCTTCTAAGCTGGATCAAATGTATTGATAGACTAACGATCAATTAATTACTGTCCGTTTTCTTGAAAACCTGAAAGGGGTCTTTTTTTTGAATATGCTAAAAACGCACATCATATTTTAACAATTTATTGTGCCAGCTGTGTTGAATTCTTAAGACTTAAATGTCTCTCAAGGACCAACCTTTCCACAATGTCTGTAATGAACCCAGGAGCTTTGTTAATGGAAAAATGGTAATGCCTTGTTCAACTGAAAGCCTTAGAATCTCTTGTATTCCTGCTGCAGTGTGTATTTATAATGAGCACTTTATATGACCTATTTATACTGATATTGACGTTGTACCGCAATCTTGTGGCACTATTTTTGTGGTCTATAGCGAGTGTTTTTGCCTTTCTATATCTCCATGGCAACTCGATTTTCCCATTGGGGATTAATAAAGTAAATGTTACCATATATAGACTTAAAAAAAGTCTTTCTTACACACTATTAAACTTAGACGTGTTTATAAAAGAAAGACAAAAAGTAAGATTAATTTAAAAAAAAAAAACCTCCTCCATAAAGTGTAATGTGAAGACAGAGTATATTGCACTAACATACTGTCAGAGTTTAGATGCTACATCTTGTAAATGAAGTGAATGTAACTTTATTAGAGCTCTTTGTTTTTACGATAATCCAACAATCAGTGGTGGTTCTAGGTGCCCTTTAAGTAATGTTAAAACTTGGCACCATGATGTGCATTATCACACAGAGGCCCCCTTACAATGTTGTTGGTATGTCAGTTTTCGACCTGTGGATGCTCATGTTTTCCATAGCTCATGTAAGGCCATCACAGCCACTGTTAGAACAATGATGGCGGCAAAACAGCATCAGTATTTGGCGTATTTGAAACCTTTGAAGTATTTTATCCTAGAACACTGGAAAGTAATATATGTCCAAATGACTAAATATGATGTAAATAATGAACAACAGCTAAAATATTCGGTTAGAAAATTTTCCTGTTGATGGGAGTAGCAGCCATCTTGAATGTGAAAGTTGGGTATTGTTACTTTGCTCAAACTCTCCAACTGTTAATTCCAGATTGCTGAGGTGATTCCTTTAGTTGGAATATTCTATGTAGATGCTAAAAATGGACCTCCTTGTACAAAGTGAGCACCCAATCCATGTTTCTGTGTGGTTCCACTGAACGCATAAGCGCCGCGTCCGCTACTAAGGTTCATCGTGCTCTGAACTCTTCCACCCGGCGAGCCACAGAGCGTCCCTGAAGTCTGGACACCTCTCTAAATTGGCTGGTCTATTGTTCAAGCTTGATGCTCCAACTCCCAAGTCAATCTGGAGGAGAGTGGATCGTTTAGGCAGGAAGTCAGTTGCTAAAAAGTAAAGTGGATCCGGAGAGGTTTCAAAGGTAAACACTACATGTGCAGACTGTGAATCGCCATAATGCTACATTTTTTTCAATCAGGAATTTTATGTCAAAACAAATGCTGCTCACACAGTTAATCAACAGTTATAATAAAGGTGAACTCTTGATAAAACCTTAATAACTGAAAGGCTAAATGATTGAACTCGTATCCATTATAGAGCCAGAGAACGAAATGTAAGGTGACCATATAAAGAGCGGGCATGCAGGACACAGGTTGTAATGGCTAAATAACTACTTAATTGGTTTATTTAAAGCTTACATGTATACTACTATATATACACTAAGCCTGGTTCTGCTGGAGGTTTCTTCCTGTTAAAAGGGAGTTTTTCCTCTCCACTGTTGTTACATGCTTGCTTAGTGTTAGGGATTGCTGTCAAGTCAATGATTCAATGCAATCAGCTGGTTTTCCTTAGATAGAAAACTTTTAACTAATCTGACTGTGTGATTTGAATGAATTATCATTGTGAAGTGCCTTGAGATGACATGTGTTGTGATTTGGCGCTATATAAATAAACTGAATTGAATTGAATTACTATCGCGCTGTGATGAAATCCTCGTGTGATCCGGGTCCAACATCCTTGCTCTGCTCTGAAACAGTCCTGGTGGAATAGAGTAGTTTGCAGAAACCGTGTACGCTGCACGGGGCTTGTGCATCAAGTGAAGCCTTAGGGTGAGAGAAGATCACTGACCCTTTTACCACTCCTGAAGTGGTAAACTTCCGAAGTTCTGTGTTAGAAGCATGAGGCAGTGGTTGGCTTGAATCCATCACAGCTGTCTTTGCACAGAGAGGAGACTCCATTAATTCAGAACTGCTCTTGTCACAATACTGACATCTATGGTAAAGCCCAACATTGTTCATACCTCTGACATATTTAGGTTTAAAATCATGTTTTTGTTTAAAGAATTAGTTATTTTAACATGCTCATATATGAAAAAAAAAATCTAAATTACAACTTTATTCTAAAATGGTTATTTGACATAGTTTGACTATTGTTTGAGAGATATTTATTATTTCCTCTTAAATACAAACTTGTGGTTAAATAAAAATGTTTATTTAGGTATTAATTTATATATAATCTCTATACAAACTAAACTTTTTCTGTATAGCCTAGTTTTGTGTCTTTTGAAAATACTTAAATTGATATATAAGGATTTGTTTTACCTCAAATTTCCACCATACCCTGCATGTCTCCGGTTCCTCTGTTTAAAAGAATAAAATAAAATAAATTGCCAAGAACTTTTTAATGGGTGTTTTTAACATGTTCATGTGTTTGTGGTGTTTGAAAGCAGAAGAAAGTGGGTTTACTGGTCTCATGTGGAATTAGGTTTATGACATTTCCAGGAAGCATGTTAATGGCAAGACTTCATAAAATATGAGCTCTGTACTAAATAAGCTTTTTGTTCCTACATTCATAAGGTGTAGATATGCAAACGCACACTCATCCTAATTTCAATGTTTGACTGCGCTTGTGAATAATTAATCCCTTTTATTTGTCCTTCTGATGTCCTGTGTACCTTATTCCCCCTCTGCTCTCCCTGCCTCCTGCACTGTTATTAATCCTGTTTTATGTGTCGTTCCCACAGTGCGCCACTGATTGGATGAAGAAGGCACTGCGGATTACCAGCATGGACCAGCAGCATCCTGTCCTTTCTCAAAACTTATAGTTTTTTGGTAAGTTTTTTGTTTCTAAGCAAACCTGCTTGTAAAATGTTCAGTAAAGCAAGCATTCTCACAGAAACCGACATTTTGTTTACGAGTTATCTAGTTTAGATATAGTCTACAATCATTACTGAGATACTTGCTCTTTTTTTTTATTTATTTTTTTTTTATTTCTGCTATGTACCAAGAATTCTCACAGCCTGACAGCTGTGTGGTTTCCACAGAAACCAGCTGTTGTCTGGTTCCACATTGATGAATATGGTCTGTGTGGGCCATCCAAGAAGTACTCAGGATTCCTTTCATTCTTCAGTGATCATACGTTTACTGTTTGTTTTTTTGTTTTTTTTTCACTCTCTGATGCTCAGATCTGAATTTCCTGAACTCTGAACTGTGAGAAACACAAGTCTGGGATTGAACCCCCAACAGGTACGAAGTACACATTGAGTCTTGATGTCAGGCTTCTTGTTCAATAACTAAATCCACTTAACCCTTTAACACCTGCAGTAGTAACAGTCCGCCTGGTGCTTTATTTCTAACTAAAAATATTTTTGTGTGAAATATTTGACCCCTTTTCTTAGGATGAGTATAACTTTTCTCCAAAGAAAGGGACATTTTTATACGTTATAAATACTTAAATTGTGTGAAATATCAAGCAAATCAAAAAAACGGATTTAAATTTTCATTTGGTTTTTCCTTTATAAACACCAAATATGAACAGGTCCAAAAATGTGGAGATGACAGAACATTTATTTAAATTATACACCATGGTGTTTGAAGCGGCTTCTGTTCAATTGAAGGCAGAGTCTAACTCCCCACTCCTCATACATCCAAAGGATGCTCCTTTTGCAGAGGGAGCACTGCTTCCTTCCACGGCTTGCTTTCTTCCCCTTTTAACAATTTTTCTCTCCAAACTGACACAAACTGTACAATACACTGACAAATTAGGGCTGAAACACCTCTAAAACACTCCGGATCATCTGCTGGTTCACTCCCAATCTGCTGTTTTTTTTTTTTTCCTGCTAAAAAAACTCTGGACAACACGTTATCCGTTGGGGCTTTCACATTGCAGTGCAAAGTAGCAATTCTAAGCTTTTTAAAACCGTTGGAATTACGTCGATAGCACAAACGGTCGAGAGGGGTTACCTGCGACCTATGTGTCTGTGGTGGTAGAGGCTGGATTTAAAAAGCTGTTTCTACATTTCTGCCATCCTCACAATCAAAGTCTTTCACAATGTGAAGTCATGAACTCTCTTTGTAGCTTTAGCTCTCTCTACTTTAATTTTAGATTTGACTTGTATTATTTACAGATGTTCTCTCATTACTGACAGATTTGGGGCATTTTCATCAAAGCCAGACCTGCTTATTGTCGTAGCAGGTTAGAACAGTAGATACACTGCTTATACCTTCTCCATAGTCCCCATTCTTGGTGTTTTGATAGCTAGAAGAGGAGTTATAGCACTTATTTAAAAATAGACGGCTCTAAGTTAGTAAAACTTTTTTTATTGCTTAACATTACAGGTTTCAGCTTTGTTATGGATGTTTTTTCAATGTTATGGTTGCATGTATTTAAAAGGTATTGATCCTAAGTATCTTTTCTACTGCAGGTTTTGAGTTAAGATGATGTCAGTGGACATGACCAATCGCAATGGCCCTGCCGCCACGCCTCCGTCCTCTCTTAGCCTTCGTTCTTCCCACAATCAGCTTCTCAGCGGAGAGGTCATCAAGCAAGGCTCAGCCACGCCACCAAAGTGTCGCAAGAAGTACGCACTCACAAGTATCCAGGCTGCCATGGGTCTTGGAGAGAACGCACCACCTGTGACATCACCGCCATCGTCCCCGCCACAGTCCGCTGCCCCTAATAATCCCAAACTAGCCAAGAATGGGGCCAATCAGCTGCGTAAAGCCGGTCAGGACCATAATAAAAACACAACCGACCCTGACTCGGCAGACCCAGAGCGTAACCCAGAACCTATAGCTGATGATCCCAATGTTAACACAGTGGAAGAGCATGACAGCCAGTCTCTCACCAACAATGACCGAGAGGAAGAAGTGTTTGAGGTAGACGCTGAGCAGCAGCCAGGTTCCACCAGTGATGTTGAGTCGGAGCAGAAAACAGAACCGGATCTGGACTGTAACATTAACAGGACGGGGGACACCAAACTGAAAAGCAATACTGCAGATCTGGACTTTGACCTGAACGTTGAGGTGGAGGAGACTGACGACATAAGCATTCTGTCGGAAAAGGAGATCCCTTTGAAGATGAAGATAGAGGAAGATGATTTGGTCGAGGACCCGGGTGAGGAGGAGAAGCCTTTGCTGAGCCTGAAAAGGGATTCTTCTTTGAAGGAGAGCAAAGTTTCCCCAGCCTCTGAAATCATCACTGAAATCCAGTCCAACCTCACATTCCTCCAATCAGGAAAGGACTCCAGGGTTCCTCCCCTGCTCTCTCCGCCAAGGCAAGACAGCCCAGAAGACACGCCCCTGCTCTCTGCTACCTCCTGCCCCTCCTCCTCCTCCTCCTCCTCATCTCCAGAGACCAAGAAGGACAGGAGGACTGGAGCAAAGACAGACTGTGCTTTGAACCGCATCCAGAATCTGAACCCCAGTGATGAAGAGCTGAGCTGGACTACCCTGTCTCAGGACAGTAACTCCCCTGAGGAGACAGGTACTCACACAGACTTATGCTTTGCAGAGTTTGTTGCAGAGATTTTTATAGCTTCATTTGTTTGCTGGCGGACCTTTTGTGAGGCTGAGTGACCTGGACTGGACTTTTTGTGTGTATGTTTGTGTGCTCTGTTGTGGTTTCACCATCCTCTCACTGATGACATGTTTCCTTTTCGGGTAACTCGGTTTGTGTCTGCGTCTGTAAACAGTTGTGCGTTTACAGCTAGGCTCAATGCTGAGACAGAATAACAAACACTGCATCTCTCAGTAAATCTCCCCTGGGATGGAAACCGACCTCATAACCTCATTGGTCGCTAGCAAGGCATTTCAGCTCGATCCATCTGTCCTGAATTAATACAAAATCCATCTGTGATGTTATACTTTTGCTACATGTCCCTTTAAAATAAATGCCTACATAAACAGTCTCCCCAAAGAGTAAAAATATTTGGAGACGTCTCTTTAAATGGCACCACATTAGTTGGTGGATTCAGCAATAGACTTGACTGTCTGAGTTCAGCCAATGCCAAGCACCTTCTTCTGCTGTTGACCCTCACTTCAGGCTTTTTATTAGTTTTAGTGACTGAAGTTTGAATGAAACAAGAGATTTAGTCGGTTTAGAAAATGTGATCGTTGAGCAAACGGAGGCCTCAGTTGTGTGTGGGAGAGCTAAACCAAACCACCACAGCCTGGAACCTCCTCCCAATCCTCGTCACCAGCTGTGGGATGGATGGCGTCCAGTTTTTCAAGCAGCATCTGTCACTAGTCACCTGTTTGTGTCGGTCAATCTGGCAAGGAAAGCACACCTAAGGTAAACTTGTAAGTGTTTGCTGGGGTATAAGTCAAGACTGGAGGGACTCTGTTAATGTTCAGATTTCAGTGGTTAGATTTTAGTGTTAAGGTCGGAGATAAGGGATTGCCTCTGGTTGCAGCCCAGTACCATCACACAGCTTCTGACTACAGCTGTTTGTTATTGGCGGACATAATTTTGTAGGTATTTCATGGATTTCATATAACATACAGTAGTTATTGGCTTCGCCAAGGAGGTTATGTGTTTAGTCGAGTTTGTGTGTTTGTTTGTCCGTCTGTGTACAGGATAACTTGAAAAGTTACTAACAGATTTTAATGAAGTTTTAACCAAAGGTGCACCTCAGTCCAAGGTAAATATCATTACATTTTGGTGATGATCCAGATCATAATCTGGATGCAGGAATTTTTTAAAGGTTTCTTTAACATTAATTGGCACAACAACCAGTTCACCCCTAAACAAGAGCTTGGCAGCATTAACTATTGACAGTTTCAGCATCGGATAAAAAAAATAAATCCAGAAGTATTATACTGAGGACAAAAACACAGGGAAGGTGAGCCCTGCCCTGTTTGAAGTCTCGATCTGCTGATCACACAGGAAAACAGAGTGCAGAGTGAATGAAGGGTGAGAGCAGAACAAACACCAGAGGCTGCAGACACATGGTGTGCCTGGTTAAGGAAATAGTTACCAAAGGTGCACCTCATGTCAAGGAACATTTCATTCAAATTGGGTCATGATCCAGATCATTTGTGACTTTTAGCTATATGTGTGAGTCACAGTATGTGGTAAAATTTGCTGCTTTGGTCGAGGTCTGTGTTCTCGGAGTACTTTTCTAGTTAAATATACGTTCATTCGCGCATTGTCATCTACAGCAGCTTTGCCATCTACGTCAGTAGACCAGGTACTGGTCCGTGTGTCACTTAGTACCAGGCCACATATGATAAATAACTTCCATTATTTCCAACTAGTCTGAATGGTGTTTTATGTGGTAAAATGACCATCTACGGCTTTCCGTTGAAGTATGTCGACCACAACACCGTACATCTTGTTGCAAAACAAGCTCCGGCCTCCCAGTGATTTACTACTATTATGAGAAGTTCATAGGCTGTTTTCATGCTCTTTGTTTTTGTGTTGGATTATTTTAAAGGCATGTTTAATGTTACCATAGTGACCAGGGAATATTACAGCTACAGACCAGTCACGTCGTACACGTGGTGCAAAAAAAGTTGGGTACCACAGATCTAAAGTATATGGATCCTTATTTATAGCGTCATTCTGGATGTTTAAGTAGATCCTGAGTGGATATTTAAACTCATCCTGTGGATGATGTTGTCTACAAGAGGAATTTCCTCTCCATATAGCTCTGGTTCTTAGGGTTTCAGACTCGGCAGTCAACTACTCTTTAACAATGATTAAGTAAAGATTTAACAGTCAAGTCATTTGCATGATGTCAAAAAGTAAAAGACTGTTGTGACCTTAATTCTAGTATTTTCTCTGCCTTTCACATTTATAGAAATTAAAGAATCATAGGGCTTCTGATTTTTTTTTTTTCCAGTAATATTATTTCACTATGATGCTGTAATAATCTCCATAGTTTCTTATAAAGCAGAGATTTTATTTTTCACTTCCTGGAAGAAGAATAATAATGCGTAGGAATCCATACACTGACTTTAAAGTCAGTCTTTCCCTGCTTTAAAGAACGGCTTCTTTCCAAACTCGCATGTGGCATCATTTTATCAGACTTCTTATTCAATGCTCCCTGTTGCCTTGATTTGATGTGCAGTGCTTCAAACACAGCTGTAGGCCAATGGAGACAGCAACCATGAGCTGAAGTGATGCAACTATCATCCAGAGAATGGTGCACAACTCCAAACAAAGTCCTTTAAATATAAGGTTTAAACATATTCTAGTAGTGGACCAGAATCCTGATAGGTACAAGTGACTGATCTCTGATCCTGAGCTTCACATTGTTTCTCCGTTTATAATCCAAAATGTATATTTGGGACAAAATTAAGTATATTTTTACTAAGTTATTTATCCTTTGCAGTTAGTGAGGCTCTTGCAGAAAAACGTGGCTTCCTGAATATTGGAAGGTAAATGAATTGAAGCCCATGTTTCAAGATCAACAGGAAATATTCCCATGACAAACCAGTTAAAACATCACAGAATTAGGTGCATTCTTAAAGAAAAGCTGCCATTTTCTAAATTTAAGAGCTATGATTTTACATAACATCTAGTTTTGGAAAGCTTAAATATATTGAAAATGATATCGACCTGTTTGAATTTAAAAACATAAATATTTAAATGTATATTTATACATTTGTCTCCAGCCTTCATGATGGTACCGGTCAATTATTAGCTGCAAAATCGTTCAGCATGTGTGAGCTAGTGGTGTCTATAAAACAAATTCTTCTGAATTATTTTGCATAAATTGATGAGCTAATAACATCACCTCTATTTAGCAACTTCTAACTAAAATTAGCAATAACCTGCTAAGCCTGCTATGGTTGCTAAAGTGTATTCGGATATTTTTTAAAGGTTAAAAATGTTATCAAATTCAGTGTAGCAGAGGTTGAAAGTTCACAGGCATAAAACAGGAACTTTGTTATTTTCTGTTGAGCCTTCCTTCTATCTGCTTCTGTCACCACTGTCTCACACCTCTGCAAAATGGTGTTGACGTGACCTGGTAGCCATTATTTAAATTCAACAGGACAAGAAGATAAGTTTGGGATATTTCCATCCATCCACCTACAGCAAGATGCATCTCTAATATTTTTAAATTTCTTTTATAAAGAAAGAAGTATTTATTTTTGATTTCTAGATAACAAAATAAATAAAATGTTTTATCTTTTTAGCTTTCTAATGTTAAACGAACTTTATAGCTGGTATTTTTATTGTTAAATTTCCTTCTTTTTCTATTTCTGTTCACTGTTTAAGTGTTAGCATTATGGTTCAGATGTAAAAGATTAAATATAGGCTGTCTGTTTATAAATCCTTTCAATAAACCACGGATTTCCTTACGAGACATTAGACTGTCTGCTCTTATCCTCCTTCAAAGGGTTTGTTACTTGCCTCAGCAGCAGATCTATTCATGTTCTCCTTAGTCTCAGCATTATGTTAAAATAAGAATCTAAAGTTTTAATTTAGGCCTGTCAGTGAATGAAATACTCCCACCGTCTTCAGCCATGACCTCTGACACTGTTCACTGCTGAGAGCCAATTTGTCTCCTGCAGCTATAGTCCAATTCTTAGCCCCCTGATGACTCACTGTCCTGTCAGTTTGAAGGCTCTGAGCATCTGCGTCTTTCATTTCTTTGTAAGTTTGATTGCCTGCAGCAGATCTCTTTGAATTTTTCATACTCCATGTTTCACTGTTCCTCTTTCAGATGCTTCATTTCAGTGTTTTCATATTGAGTTGTGATTGTGCACATTAATGATAATGATAGCAGTCTTACTAACTTATGAGTAATGGAAAATAACAATAACTACTCATATAAATACACCACAATCATCTTTTCTGTTCCCTTTTAGGTTTTTTTTTTTGTTTTAAATAACATATTCATTTATCATCTTCTAATAGAAATATGCGGAATTACTGTGCAGCTGCATTAGTTGGCATCTGAACTTTTCCTGATGGTTCAGAAATGATGATAAAGGAAACGGTGTTTGTGAAAGTGAAGGAAGTCACCACGAAAGCAGCAGTGGTCGTCTGTAACTCTTCTTGCCTTCAAATTATATAACAATCAAGGGTCGTAGTCCCAGAAAAAAGAACAAAACCAGACTGATTGTTGGAAAAAGAGCCCAGCCTGGTGTTACTCTTTGGAAACAAGGTGATGTAACTTCTTTTTTATTTATTTTTTTCTAGCTGAAAAAGTTTTCAGGCTTAGGGGTTGTCTTAACCCTTTTAGGACTACCATTATAAAGGTCTGCATGATCATCTTTTTACATTTTTGGATGCTGCAGAGTCATTATTAGGAGCATTCCAATGTTCTTTACATCTATAAAATTCTTATAAGTCCTCCTTTCCAAGTTTGTATGCCATTTATCAATAATAACTGATTAAAAATAGAAAATTTTCAAAACAATAACA
>JAUZNJ010070827.1:7810-33710 GCA_034780135.1 Jordanella pulchra
ATTGCATAGCCCTAGTCCAAACATTCTCACCTTATTGCCTCTTAATGGTATATTTACTTTGGTGTATTTGAGAATTGCAGTATTTTTCTTCCGAAGATGTTGAGGACAAAAATCCCAAAATCCAATAATGGAAGGTTGGTTTGAATATGCAGATTTTTCCCAAATTCTTGTTTTCTTTTTCTTACCTGCCATCAAATCTGTGCTTCAGGAAGTCAAATAAGGCTTTCTGCATCATGTCTGTTACCTGCAACATTAAAAAAAACATAATTCCCAAATTAAGTTATTTTTGAAGACGATCATTTAGCTGTGTTTTGATCAAAGGGAGCTAAATGTAAATGTATACCAATCTTTTCTGATTTCGTATATAAAAAAGTAGGTATAAAATCAAATCTGAATGAAATGCTTTGAAGCTTGTGGTTCTGATTGGGACAAATGTAAAAACTTCTAATTGTATTGAGGTTTTTTAGAAGGCACTGTGTAAGTTTGCATCCATATACTTAGAGAACATTGAGTTTAAGTGATAATAGCCATGCGGACTTGCTTATGGGGAATTCAAAAATTATTCTAGCTCTGGAGTTGTTGATGTGAACCTCAACGTCTGTTCATAGAAGGACAGTGCAGAGGAACTCTTCATGCCTTTTTATCTGCAGCTCATTAATATATAGTAACAGAACCAATACTGCTCCTCCTAGCACCAAATTAGTCCACTTACTCAGCATATTTATAACTGACCTCCTGTTCTCCCCTTAGACTACATTCAGTGCATCACATGGTCAATGAAACATTTATAATTTACTTTGACGACAGCAAGCTATTTTTAGTGACTCGTGGCAAAAACCTGCAAGTCCTTATGTCTTTTTCTGCACTAATTTTCACTTTTATGTGTTGATAAAAGTGAGGAGATTCAAAATGCATGATTCTAATTTTAGATTCTGCCATAAGGACACCCAGCTTACCTCGTAACCTTTGAGTGAAGGTCCCACAAGCACCACAGGCCTCATAGAGGGTACCACATCATATGGAGGGACGTGCTCCGTCTGTCAATAGAGTGGCAGCAGCAGATTTGTCACAAACGCAGAAAACTGCCCAGAATAACTCCACAGAAAATGCACATAGCAGATGGTTATAATGAGCTGAAGCCAAGGAAATGTTGCATATAAAATGGGGAATATGTGACCGTGTTGAAGCATGGAGCAAATGACAAGTTATTTGCATTAAAAAGTCAAGACAAAATTATTGATGGAATTTAAATGAATTAAATGTACTTTCACTTTGTTTTTTTACGCAGTTTAATTTCTTTAAATTTGGATGAGATAAGTTGATATCTGAATCACGTTTCTGTATTTTATTTCTTGGCATTGTTGTATAGCAAAAAAGTTACGCTGAACCTACAAAGATGATGGTATTACTTTTAAGGAAGTATTTCCATATGAATAACAGAATCTGCAGCTGTGTGTTCAGTTCTGATAAAGGATTTGATTTAATTCAGTAGAACTGAAGTACTGTACAGTATGAGCCTGTCACGTTACTGTGGCATCAGCAAAAGCTGAGGAAGGGTGAATGGGGGAGTTACAGCCATTAACTTACCACTTTCTGTTTCTGCTTTCCTGTAGGAGGGGAGAAAAGACAGAAAGGCCATCAGTAGCTGCAATATTTTAGAAATACTTAAACATGCTTTATATAACCAGATATTTGTTTCCATTCATAACAAATGAAACCTATCAATAATATCTACAATATATAAAAAACAAATAAAAATGTATATCTACAGTCCTAAAGTTATATTCACAAAGTGCAGTTCAGAGGGGGGGGTCATAGTCTTGTCGTTGGTTAGCCCCAGTCTCAGAGCGCCTGCAGTCCTCAACTGGAGGAAGAGGAGGATCATGGGATAATATACCAGCAACTCTATGAAGTAACCTTATGCTCTACGTGGAGACATGGGAAGGCTTTAGATTCTTATTCTATCTATGATTTTTGAGGTTCAGGATGTTTGGCTATAAGCTTGCCGGCGGGTTATTAACAGTCCTCTCCCCCCCCGTCCGATTTTCTCACCTGCTGAGGATATGAGTGGTCGGATAGAGGCTGAGACCTCATCCTCCACACTGGAAGAGGAGTTTCCTCCAGACTTACTGAAAAAGACGAGAAGGGATAAAAAAAGACAGAAAAAAACGGCAGCATTAATGTTAAAAAATAACTAAAGAAATTACTTGATATCTAAGCCTTAAAGCTAAACTTAAAACAGCACACCGTTAATTATTATATATATATTTTTTAACCCGCTAAAATTCTCTTAAGAGTTAGCTGATTACATATTTTTAATTCAGGGCCATTTGCCAAGAAAATGCATTTAAACAACTCATGTAAACCTGTTTAAATAGATTACAAAGGAAGTGTAAATTAATGCGTGTCAGCTAACTGATAACTGCAATGTTAACGGCAACTCAGCCACCACTATTAGGTCAAATGCTAGCATTAGCATCTGAGCTAACAAAAGTAAATTTGAATTTCAAAAATTCGAGAAGTAAATTTCAGCTAAAAAAGGGGAAGCAGGAGGCTGTTACTTCATGGTTACATCACCCCAATGGGTTTCAAGTTCCGATATTATTGTAATGCAGCAATAATATGACAGCTTTTATTCATTTGTATGCATTAGCTAAAATAGAGCTGACGTATGCTAGTTCAAAACAGAATGGCTTAAATAGTAGCATGATGATGGTAAGTCATTTCTGTTGCTCTCTTAAGGTGCGTTCACACCGAATGGAAGCAAACGATTTACATGTTATCCCTATGTATAGAATGGTTCTGGAGCACTAAAAGGAGCGAGGCGATTCTAGCGAGATGCTTGGCACATTTTTGGTGAATTCAGCTGAGCGAGAGTGCCACCGCACTTGTGAAATATATAGAGCAAAATTTGCAGGTAATGAAAAACAAAAGCATTTGTTTATATTTATGTCGCGAAAACCAATCTGGGACTAGATGTGGCTATGACTGACAGTGAAGGAGTGCAGCAGAGATAATGTTGACAATGGACTAGGTTAGGTAAGGAATGCTCTTATGAGGTTTGATGGTGACTTTTAAACAAGGGCTTTTAATTTAGTCTTAGAAGCACTGTTCGTCGTCCTCCTTTAGCTCCAGCGCAGACCCCAGTGAGCTGCCACCGTGTCTCCCTGCTCAGACACTCTCTGCCTGGTGGACTTCTTCCCTTAATCTCTTCCTGAGCTCGCCAGGGCTTTATTGTTTGTGTTGCCAAGCTCCAAAACTCACTTGTAACCCTCTAACCCTGCGGTAAAATAAGCTGCTTACAAAAGTATTACTTCCTGAACCTTTTTTAAATATAATTTATTATGAACATCAGTGTAGTGCTTTTTAGCAACTTATAAGATGGAACAACTCAAAGTAGTCCATAATTGTGAACTGGAAGTAAAAATTTCAATTTCAGAACGGTTAAGTTAAGGAAGAACATCAAGGATTTAGCATCTCACTGAGCATTGTTCAGTTCATCAGCTAAAACTGCAGAGAATAACGTACGGCTGGTAAAACGTGGCCAGATACTTAAACGAAGGGAGGATAACCCTAATGAAAGGCAATGTGTCTGGAAGACAATTGATTTGGTTTAAGAAACTTTAGACAAAAAAATATTAGGTCTACACCCATTAGTCTAGTTATGGAACAGTGTGAGAAAGAACCATTTTTGCAGCTTTGTAATAATACATTACTTTATAAGTGAGTTAAACTGATCTTGGGGTCATAACCAAGTGAAAGAAGGTGCCTCTGGTCAGATCAAACCACTATGTGCGGCCAAGAATCCACACTGCATATCAGTTTAAACTCACCATCTCTATGGTGAAACATGATGTTTTGCAACGTCGTGCATTGTTAATCTTTATTCAACAGAGAGTAAGGAAAAGGTGTTTACAAAATACTGGTGTCCTGTTCATTTTGTGTATCATATTTTAATTAGATTGAACAATATGTATATTGTTTCATAATTACAATATATGCTACTTCAATCCTGTCTTATTGTTTGTGGATACACTGTTCTTTATTTGCCTGTAAAATGTATTTTTCTTTTTGTTATAAGTTTAGATTACTATTACCCCGACCTGCAAAGCTTAGGGATGTGAGCGTGAGTTGCTGCACTAACTGGGATGACAGAACATTCAGGACTAATTATACGCACACTGAAATGGAAAGCAATGATAGGGATGGTAGGTAGGGCTAATTTGAATAAAGCATGAGTGGAACAGACATAGCACGGAGCCGTGAGCTGCAGTGAGACTGAGGTTAAAGATCACTTTAATGAAAAAGTTATTGACAAATGTAGGCAATTTATTGGGTGAAAATATTTTGAATTATTTAATATTTGCGTGTGGAAGTGTATCTGTTGAGAGCCTTTATGACAAGCAGATCGTGAAACAATTAAAACTGTTCTAAAGAAAATATTTAATTAATTAATACGTTTTTTTTTGTTTGTTTTTTTTATATTTTAAACTAAATGTAATGTTAAATGGAAGAATCGGACACTAGGCAAACCAAATCTTACTCATTAGTTTAGATTTCTTTGTTACTCTGAAGTTCATGGATATTGATACAATGACAAAGTCAGTATATAGGACCCTAAATCAAATTATATTCTGATTCTATGATCTTTGAATAGTCCTTTTTACCTGTTTAAAATGATGCCGAAGCCAAAGAGGTAGAAAGAACAATTCATATATATATATATAGATATAGATATATATCTATATCTATATGGATATAGATATAGATATATATCTATATCTATATAGATAGATAGGTATAGTATTTTTTTTGGAAAAGTACAGATTTTCTTCTAATTAAATTTGCAAATCAGTAGAACAAAAAAATATTTCATAAAGAATATTTTCAAATGCAACTAAGAATTTGTTACTTGTAAATATTATTATTTTATATTGCCTATATTTCAAGAGATAATGATAAAACTGAATATAGCAGGATTTGGGCTTCAGAATTCAGGGTAATTCAAAGTTCAAAGTTTTTGTCACCTTGATTTGTGATTTATTTATTGTTTTTCTAATCCTCAAATAAAAAAGAAACTGATGCATAAAACACTGAGGTAACATAAGATTTCATGCAAACATTTAGACCTAAGAAGCTCTCTCTAGTTATATGACCTTTTTCTGCATTGTCAAAGACGTGTCTTTCTGCTACCTACCCTTGGACACGTCCTCTCTTTTGCTCCTGTTGGAGCCGGATGTTCTCAAGCTTCAGAGGGCTGGGAATGAAGCCGATCTCACAGCCCTCTTTTACCAAGCGACCGATCCACCAGTCATTGTTGAACTTCTGAACACAGTAGAGAATATAAACAGCACTTTAAATATGTACTAGATGGATTTTGTATGACATAAGCTACAAATAAAGTCAGGATACGTATGCTGGGGAAATATAAAGACATGCCTCTTTTATGTGGAGGAAGTCCTTGGCATCGAAAGAGATAGCTGTGGCTGGTACTGGAACATCTTCATCCAGGGCGCCACAGTAGCTGACATTGGTCCTTACAGCAAATGCAACTGGTTTACTCTGAAAGACACAAACACAACTCCACTCAGTTCAGATCTATTCAGTTTTATGTTTTTAAACAACTTTTAAGAGCTGTCGGATGCATGTTATACTATTGGCACTATTGGGTGCCCCAATTTACTTTCCCTGAGAAAATTATCCTGGCCTTCTACCTCACTGTTTAACTCTGTCTCCTTGGACAAACTCTTTCATACGAACACATTGTCGTAGAAATGTCTTGCCAGGAGCTACTGCTGCCAATAATGTTGTGTTTTCTCTTCGTTTTTCTCCATATGGAAAATATTACTAGCCAATGGTTTCTGTGGTTAATGCATTCATCGATTAGATTGGGACATTGCAAGAACTTTTACTGCCAATAACTGTGATCTTTCTGTTTTACTTTCTGGAAAGTACACCTGGCCAACTGCTTTCTGTTTGGCTGCGTCTTTCCTACATGAATCGATTAACTAATCAATTCTCTTATTATTTCAAAGCAAACAAACTCTTGAACCAGATTTTTTAGTTTTTTTGCTATGCAAACTGAACTAAACCGTCAGTTTGAAATTCATTGCATTATGGCACGTTACAGCTGCTTTAAACTGGTTTAACATTTATCATTCAATGTTTTGGAATAATAAAACAATGAAGCTCATCCTCTGGATAACAACCTTGGCTCTCTCCAGTTGAACGGAGGCCTGCTGCTCCCTCTCCTGACGGCTTTGTCCCGGCCCTTGGCTCTGGCTTGGGCTCTGGCTCTGGACCTGGGCCTGCACCTCGCGCTCCTCCTCCAGAGATACATCTGAGTCTGATGGTCTGCTAGTATACGAATCAGCTGAGCCCTATGAACAGAAACAACATCACGAGTTAGTAAACTTAAGCAAAAAGAGGTTATGTACAATGAGAGATTCTCTCTTGTCTTGTCCATTTTAAAGCATAGAAAAAACAAACGGCCTGTATCACATTAGTCTTAAGTCAGAGATGACCGAAGGTCTTTAAAATTCTGATCAACAACAAAGAGTAACATTTTTGAATAGCACGTTCTTCTCTCTTGCCCATTTTAGCGAGAAAGTTGTTTAAAGAAGATGATCTCTATGCCAGATAAAACCTATGAACCAGCGAAATATCAAAACTCTTTCTTATGAAGACACTACAGGCCATGCATTCACTTTACACTAGGCATGTATTTTAAAAGAAGCACAAGTCGAAGCTTCAGGATAACAAGGTTAATGTAAAAATGTAATCATTAATGCAGGGTTTGCAGAGTAACAAATTCATAGTGCTGGGCTGGTACCATTAATGAAAAAAGGCAGCAGTTTGTATGATCATGACCTCCATTAGATGGTGGTGAACTTCCAGCTCCAGAACACGTGGTTTAAATTGGAGTTTGGAACTTTCATTATAAAGATAGTTTTTAAAAAAATGAATTAAGAATGAATGTAAACATTAACTGACCTCATCGAAACCTTTTAAATGGTGGAGTGATGTAAAGGGTATTTTCTTTATACAAATGTTAAAAGATTACTCAGGGAAGTCCTTAAGCAGTCCCCCCCCCCTGAAAAAACACATTTGGTGTAATTTAGATTGGCAGCTGAGAGCCAGGCCTCCTCCACCATCAGATTGTGACCTCACAAAATTTGTTTCTGGGAAATATGGACCAAAATTGACATAAATTGGCTCCTAAACCTTTTGGGCAATCTTCCCAGAACATTTAAACATGTGATAACTGCAAAGAGTGAACCAGAGTCATGTTTAATCTTAATGGATTAAGATGAGATGCGACCTCATATTCAAGTAAAGGCTGTTGAGCCAGTATTTTTTTTTTTTTCCATACAGGGTCAAGTTGTTTGGGGAAACTTTTTTTCTTTTTAATAAATGCAGTTATTTAACTTTGATTATCCTAGCTTGATACTGAATCTTGCTGAACCCAACGTTCATCTTCTTAAGTTTTTTGTGTCGTCTCTTACACACAATCGGAGGATTTCTTTACCAACACTTTGAGGCATGCAAAGCTTGCAGTCCCTTCATTCTGCATCACAGTCAGAAAAACTTTATTACATTGCTTTAATGCCAGTACAAGACTGAATCAAGTGCTTCCTTCTTCTATTTTAATCTAAACAATCAGCCACTAATGATGATTCAATTAAGCAGGGCCATTAGTCCCAAGATGATCAATCAAGTTAGTCATCACAGCTAAGCGTTTTTTTTCTCTTTCGTTTAAGGCAAGTAAGCAGTAGAGGAAAGCCTGACTTCAGCACACTGCTTCTTTGGATTGCAAGTACCCTGTCTAAGGCTGCACCTGGGCATGTGCAAGATTTCCATAAAACTACTACTAAAAGAAATGAGGATTCAATTTTTTTGGCTGCCTGGTATATATAGTTATTTATCAAGCTTTTCCATGTAGTCTTTGTTATTGTAAATGTAAAAGAAGAAGCGAGTATTCATACCCATTTAAGCTTTGTCACATTAAATCCACAAACATATACTTATTTTTATCAGGATTATATTTGTTAGACCAACATAAAGTGGCACATATTTGCATTTATTAGGTACTCTGAAAAGTCTGTTGCTTTTATACTTTACCCTGTTAGGCAATGCAATAACAGCTGATAGTCTTTAAAGGTACATCCCTATTAGTTCCTAAATACTTTATACCCTTCCTCTTTGTGATCCACCTTAACCTCTACCGGGGAAAGGCATCCATGAACATCAGTTCTCAAGTCTTGCCACTGATTTTGATTTGGAAATGGGTCTGGATTTTGACTAGGCTGCCCCCACATATTCAGTCCACTCTGACCCAAGACAAACCCAGCAGAGACAAGGCAACATTTCAACGATCGTATACACATTGTCTTACTACATTATTCGGGGGGAAAGTACTACTCACAAGTATTCATACAAAATTGTTGTAAATGTGACATTGAGCTGACAATGCACCCCAGGATATAGCTGCCAGCAACACTGCTCAGAGCAGACAGCAAGGACCCATGGCGTCTCAGCCATTCTCTTCTTCTCAGTGACAGGTGTACGAAGGAAGAAGAAATGGCCCAAGGTGCCCATCAAACTTTGTTTTTGTGAAGCTAGAAAGCAATTTGTCTGATGATACCATAGAACTGTGGGAAGTGAAGTCATATGTCATGAGAAATATAGAAATAGTCTTGCTCACAACATGCGCACAGTCTAGTTTGCGGAGTCCTTAACATTTCATTCGCTTTCCTTTATGAATTATCTCTGGTTGTATGCTTAGTGTCACCTTTTTAGATGTTAAAACTCTAACTCAACTTCATTTAGAGCCTCTGACAGGTGTAATATCTGGAAGCTATATAACTTGCTGCATCCATCTGATGATCCTACCACCATCATGTTTAACTGCAGCATGAGATGGATGATTGGTAACGATTCGTGTCCGATCACATTCTTTAAAAAGTTTTCTGTCTCCTCTTCATGACTTTGTGGCAAAATGCAAATAGGACTTCTTATGGCTTTTGCAGTTGTAAATTACTCCACTAAAGGTGGACCTCTCAAGAGATTTGCTTCCTTGAACTTTGGATCCGTGCAGCTCCTCCAGAGTTACCTGTTACAGCCTAACTCTGATTTTAACTTCTCATATTTAATCATCCCTTGTTTGTCGTCTTTGGTCGTCATGATGCTGTTTGTTCACTAATAATCACTGACAACCAGAATACAGATATTCACTAACTTGGCAACCAACAAAGGCAGTTAAATAGGATTTTTAATAGGTATTGGGCTAAGGAGGGATGAAAGCAAATGTGTATTTCTTAGGAAATACTTTCAAGTTTGTGGCTGTAAACCGACAAAATGTGAACATGACACCGTGAAAGACCACCAGATAATACTGATGTACACTTTTCAAACTTAGGTTCTTTTGAGACAAATTAAGACTTTGAAATCAGCATGTTGTCCAAAAACGTGAATTTCTTGACCTAATGGACTCTTGAGTTCCAAAACATGCATAAAGAAGAGAAGAACTATAGCATCAAAGCTATTATCCAATGGAGTAGCTTCAGCATGTGACTCATCAGCATCAGAGTCCACTTAATGACATCACGATGCATGTTTCTCAGAGCCCCGTCAGAGCCAGAACACCGCGCAACAGCGCATCTGGATGAGAAATATTCTTCAGGAAAACCGACGGATGCAGGAATGTGACACATGATTTGTCATTTCGGTGATGACCTGGCGGGGGATGACGAGGGGTCGTTTGCGTCTATCGTTTTTTCTGAGGACGGTGGATGGAGATAGTGTAAAGAAGACTTTGGCTCTGTTGGTTTCCACCGGCTTTAAAGCCTTACAGTCAAATTTCAGCCATATATTCAACCAATACATACAGATGTATGCAAAACCCATCTAGCCATCTGCCTAACGTGCATCCCCCTCCCCTCCTTTACACACCCACCCAACCCCCTTCCAGCCAAGCGTAGCTTAGGATCACACTATACTGGCTAACCCATCAAAGGCCTCTTGTGAATGTGTGTGTGTGTATGTGTGTGTGCTGTCAATAAGCACACAGCAGGGGGACAATATAACGAGATTTACACTCACCGCCTCCGAGTCTTCAAATCCATGCAGGTACAAATTGTCATACATGGAGGTTTGGTTTTCTAACGAGCTCCTCTAGAAGAATGAGGGGGGAAAATATAAGTCGGGGAGGAGGAGAAAGGAGGGGGAACCCGAGGGAAAAAAAAGGATGGTGGTGGGAGGGGTGACGACAATTCCTCCTCTCCACAGCGGAGAATAATAAAAATATATATATATATATAAATATCCGCTCTTGTTTGATCACGCCTGGTCCTTTGGTGGCGCCTCTCTAGATGGATGCAGCTTCTCCCTGATCTCCCGGTGCTGCTTGCTGCCTCACGTTATAGGATGGAGACGGTGTCCCTGGAGGCAGCCCAATCCTGGCATTTCATCTTCATCAGGCGTCCGTACGTACAAAAACCTACACACAGAGGCAGAGAGAGCAGCAGAGGCAGCAGCAGAGGGGCTGTGAATCCTTCCTCGATATCCAAGCCTGATGACAGAATCGGAAACCAAGGAGCTGATTGGCTGAATGGTTGTCCACTCAGGCTGGATGAGCACTTTTTTTTTTCTAGTGCAGTAAGGTAGAAGGATTTGGGGAGGGGGATGACGCTTAAAAAGAGTGAAATGGCATCCTCTTGGTCTGCTCATACCTTTCATCCTCTTTCTTTCTATTTTTAAACCAGAAGCAGAAAAAAATATGATTATCTTTACAGTGATAAAAAATGTTCAACAATAAAAACGTACTTTCTTTATTTGCACTCTTGAATGTTTTAGATCTTTACACAAATCAAGATTAGCAAAGGAAATACACACAAAAGCTTTTAAATTTTTTTTCAAATAATTAATGGATTAAAAATGATCCAAACCAGCCATGCCCTATGTAACAGGTCAATGCTCCCCAAGCCTAAAAATTTATTGTAAGCCAATAACTCCAAATTAAGCATTAATGATAACTAAACGATTAAGAGCCTCACTATAGAGGAATTTTCCCCTTTTTTCTTTGCAGGATTATTTTAATTTAAGGATCTAAATCCAGACTTTGACTAAGTAAATGCTTATCCTTCATTTAGCTTGTTTAGTCATTTGTTTTGTGTTGGATCATAGTCCTGCTGCTACTGCATATAGGCTTGCCTGACCTTCTTCAACCTAAAGAATAAAGTGGATCAGTTACATCAAGGCATTGACATCCTTAGGAGGCAAAAAGTCGGACCGTGTAGGACTATTATCATGATATTGTTTTGTCTTTATGACTTTAGGTATAAAACTCCACTTTTGAGCCAGTAACCCACAGAACATTTACTTAGCAAACAACAGAATGATTGTAGGGTCACTTATTGTACATGTATTCTCCATTTGCAAAATTGGGGAACTATGTGCTGCTTTACTGAGATGTTCTTGTCTACCTCTATTGATTTGATTTCCTCAGCTCTGGCAGCCTAGGTTGGATGTGGTCAGCATATTGGAATGATCAAAGTTCATTAAAATATTGTTTAGGTTTACACCTGAGTCTTTTCTTAGGAGTTAGCCCTCCTGTGTTGAGCCATACAGTGTAGAGGTTGCTTGGTCTCTCCAATGTACAGGTCTGTGCATTTTTCACTACACTGGACGGCATACACCACGTTGTCAATCTTGTTCCTGGGTGTCTTATCTTTGGGGTGAACCAGTTTGTGTTCCAGTGGGTGGTGTGAGTCAATCAGAGGTACTGGTCAGTGTGTGTGGGCTTTTTGTAGACATCTGTGATGTTGTCTGTCTTCCATGAGATGAACTGCACAGTCCAGGAAGACAAGGCTGTCATCTTTCACATCTTCCCAAGTTAACTTGATGTATCTGAACCAGTGACTGGGTTTGGTTCCTATGTATGAGTGCAGAGCTCGGCTTTCCACTTTTTCCATGTATAAGTTTGCCACTATGAGAGACACAAGAGAGCCCATTGCACACCATGCTTCTGCCTGTAGAAAGCTTGGATAAATTCTAAGTATGTGGTGGAAAGACACAGGTCCGAAAGTGAACAGATATGGTCAGTGGTCAGGTTGGTCCTGTCTAGCAGAGTGTAGTCTTGAAGTAAGCGCATAGTGTAGCGACTGCTTTTGTGGTGGGAATGCATGTAAAAGAGATGTGATGTCATAGGAGACCAGTGGCTTCATCTGTGTCCAGTGTCAGCTACTTTATTTTGTTGGATAAGTCCTATGAGTTGGAAATGTGATGCAGTGTTGCCAACCATGGAAGTGAGATATTTGGCAATGTTGTTAGCTGGATGTTTGATGCCGATGTGATCATAGGCAAGGCACTTTACCCCAGGTTACATACCAGCTGAAATGTGGATTTGCACATACTGTAAGTGGGTGAACATGATCCCAGGGCAAAGATTCTTGTCCTCTATGGTTGTTTTGAGGGCATGAGTTTGACATCCCTCCATTGAGTGGTCAAGGTTACTAGATAAATTTAGTCCAATTAGGTAAATAGATCTGTTATTAACATTTTAGTTCAGTGTGTTAGTTTTATAGACATAAAGTCTGTGTTTGAAATGGTTATTAATCATACTGCAGCCAAGTTATGTCCCCTGCAACTGCTTAATCTAGTTTGTTTTATTTACGAACTATCCTTTGTACTGTTATAGAGGTCTTCTTTGAGGTTTGTAGTACCATTCTACATGTGACCTCTTATGATAGAGAATCGAGGTAATACTTTAAAAATATTTGCAAGACTTGATGCATTCTAAAATATACAAATATCTTTAAAGTAAAGAAAGAGATTTTGGGGTATGGGATGATGGCAAGTGACCACAGAGAAACACAAAATATTGAAGTTCTGTAAACTAACTTAATTTATTCACCCAGTTTATAGGATGACTGGATCTTAAAACAAATCTGGGACACAAAGGAGGCTTTTCAGAGACAATGCAGGACATACATGGTCTTGTTAGCTGAGCTTTTCTTGTGCAACATATTCACCAAAGTTCACAGAAAGCTCTCTGGGAATCATCTTGGACAGGCCTCACATAAGTATAAACCAACCAAGACTGGTTGGCTATAAACCAACCAGTCTTGGTTGTGGCCGCATTTCTTTTCTTTAAACACAATTTCCATCACATTTTGTATTAAAAAACTTTACCTGTTATTTTTTAGGAGCCTTCTGCGCATTTTGGGTATGACATGGGTCACTGCTTTGTATTGTGATTGACAGCTGGTGCTGCTCTGTAACAATGTATATATTTATTTAACAGACTTGCAGTCCATATACATAAAAAGAGAAAATAAAAGTAAAAAAAATAACAGAAACCGAAGACAATGACAAATACTGAAACTCTGCTTTCTTCACAATAAGAAAAGTTCATATTGAATTTTCTTTTTCTTAATTTGACTTAGCCAAATGCAGGAAATTGTTTTAATTAATGGTACAGGGGGACACAAGTAAAAAATGTGGCACAGTCCTGTACAAACTAGGACATCTGGTCATCCCACTAGCACACTGTTCCTTATCTGCATTTTTTTCCATTTTTCTATGAATACAGCGCCGCAGCTTACACAGCATGATCACCAGCTATGTTTTTGGTGTTCAATTAAGCAGTTTAACTGTCAAAGCTGAGGTAGTAAAGTTTGTGTACTGATTAATCATAATCAAGCTGTTAGTTTTAACTGACATGAGCTTCAAAATTCTGAAAACCACATTGATACTAAAGCAGGATCTGTACAGCCAGGTTGAGCATGCTTACTGAGTACAGAGCCCTCTCTTTAACGTGGCTATCCCTGGTTTAAGTCCTGAACCCTATACCTTTTGTTGCATGTCTTCCGTTTCTCCCTCCAACTCACATCCTGTCTGACCACTTTCAAAATAATCGTACTCCTACTTGCCGTCTCCCGGTTCAGCCAGATCTGGGTTGCAGTGGTAGCAGTCTCAGCAGAGAATCCCAGACTTTGCTCTTCACAGATACCTCCTCTAGTTCTCCTGGGGGAAGCCTGAGATGCTCCCAGTCTAGCCGAGAGACATAGTCCCTCCAGCATGTCCTGGGTGGTCCCCTGGGCCTCCTCCCGGGCATTCATGGGGCATCCAAAAAAGATGTCTGAGCCATCTCAGCTGGCTACTCTCAATGTGGAGTGGAAATGGCTGTACTCTCCCGAATGACAAGAGCTCATCCCTTAATCTCTAAGGCCCTGAAAGCATATTATTGCCTCTTGTATCCAGGATCTTGTTTTTTCAGTCATGTTTCAGATTTTATGAGCATGGGTGAGTTTAATATTGACTAACTGGTAAACCGAGAGTGTTGCCTTTTCGCTCAGCTCTTTTCTTCATCATCACAGACCTGTCCAGTGTCCTCATAATAGCAGAAGCCACACTGATCCATCTGTCAATCTCCCTTTCAATTTTTCCCTCACTTTTGAATGGATCCCAAGATGCTTGAACTCCTCTACTTGAGGCAAAAACTCTCCCCCAATCTGAAGCTGACAAGCCACCTTTTCCCGGTCTGGAACCATGGCTTCAGACTTGGAAGAGCTGGTTCTCATCCCGGCCGCTTCACACTCTATTGCTAACCACCCCAGTGCACACTGTAAGTCTTTGCAGGAGTGAGCCAACAGAACTACATTGTCTGCGAAAAGCAAGGATGAGATCAGCCGGTTACTGAACCAGACTCCTTCGGCCCTTGGCTGCACCTAGAAGCAATATTGAAGAGGTGAGTCAGCCATGACAGCCCAACAAACATCCAAATGAGTGAATCCAGAAGGCGTGTCAGCCGGATTACGGAGATCCTCAAAGTATTCCTTCCACTGTCCGATGATATCCTCATTTAAGGTCAGCAGCTCCACAATCCCACTGAAAACAGTGTTAGAAAAGCACTGCTTTCTCCTCCAGAGTCACTGGACAGTTTGCCAGAATCCCTTTGAGGCCAACTGATGATCTTTCTCCATGGACTCTCCGGACCCCTCGCAGGCAGAGTTTTTGTCTGTGATCACCTGGGCAGCAGCACTCTCTGCCTCATGAAACCTGCTTGCTGCCTTAGGAGTCCCAATTGCAAAATAATAATAATATTCCCCAAAAAACTTACACAGGCTCGTGAAGAATTTAACAAAGGTATAATACCACAATTATGGAAGATTCTGGAGAAAAGGCAATAAATTCCTGCATTGTTTTTGAACCATCAAAAGTGTCAACTGCATGTTCCACGGCAACATTTGCACAACTCCTTCACAAAAACTGTACCAGTGACTCAAGTATGTTCCATAATCCAATCAAACAACAAACTGTACAAATTTCCTTCTACTCCTAATAAACATTAGCTAGTAATTATATGACCATCTTGGGCTACTATAGTACGTTGAAATGTCATTACTAGAAAGGAAGTGAGCCTTAAACATAGATTTCTTTTGTCATGCTTGATTCCAATCTACACATACTAAATGGATTAGGACTGCATGAAAGCGATACACACTCTTTCCTTTTCTGATGTTTTCAGTTTACTATGACACTCAACAGGAAAGGAAACTATGACAATTCTGAGGCCTTCTCTTGTGATTAAGTACCTGTCTGAGGATGAAGCTGGTGGAGGTGGTGCTTCCATCAGATCTTTTTAGCCGGCTTCTCCTGGAATAAGTCCCTCGGTTTACCTGGATTGAAAAACAAACTTGTAAACTGAATCCCAAGAGCTTTTTTTTGCCATGTCTGATGACCCTAATAAACAGACCATTATACTGGAGGAGGCAGTTTTCTAAGTTGACTATGTCACCAGAAGGATTGCTCTGCATATAAAATCTAATTTATTTATGTCTTTACCTTTGAATGTCTCTCTTTTTCTCCAGAATGATCTAAATATACCAGCAGAGTCGATCTCAGGGGGGCAAAATTAATTATCTGCCTGTGATTTGTCCCATTTCTGCTTTATAGTCCAGAGTTAATGACAATGTCACCGTTAAAAAGTCTGAGCCTACTTCCCTGAATTTATGAAACGGGGCCATTAATCTAGGTCAACATCTTTCTTTGGCCCCTAAAGTAAAACAGTGTCCAAAAGCACACCAGTGATGTGAAGAATGAAGTCTGGAAATATGTTTCTATTATTACATATTACCCATGTTACCACCGAAGAAGAATAAGTTATCTGGGGGGGATATTTCTTTCATTTTGAGAGAAGAAGTCTTCTAACTTGACACACATTTAGGGGTAATATGCTGTAAAAGATAAGCAAAGATGGTTAAGGTTTCACTGCATAGATATATTGTTTAAGAATATAAATGTATTAAAATGTATCAACACATTATATATGAGGATTTAATACATGAGGCAGCAGGGTTTCAAAAAAAGATTCCCTTTTTTTAGAGAAAAGACAAAAGCCCGATGTAAAGTTTTAGAACCTTAGAAGGAGGTCAGATTGCAATACAATTGACAAGAACTCTTTGGCACAAAAAACAAGCAAGATAGTGGTAAGATCATGCTGTTGAGTCACATTTCCTCAAGTGACACTATGGCTTTTGTCAAAGTTAATGAAATGATTACATGAAAAAAATCAAATTGTAAAAGTAAGGACAGTTAGTTCCCTTTCTTTAGAGTCTCTGTCTTCTCAATGTCTTATATAAAGGAACCTTTTAAGTGTGCAAATGCTATTTATCTTATTTTTTCCCAATATATATTTTTTAGATTATTATTGCTATTGTATTTGCCATCAGGTAGCATTTAACTGTTATTTTTTAGTTTTGTATATTAGAGATCAGCCTATTGGTTCACTATGTTAATATGTTCACTATTTACAGAATTAATCATGTTAATTGATGTGCGTCATCTGTTTTATTAGTATTTATTAGGGTACATATGTTTTCCCAGTTAATGTTTAACTTGACACAGTTCAATATCGGTAAAAATTCTGATAAAATAAATTAGATATGTTTTTCTACATTTATGAAAGCTTTTCAATTTTAAAAAACTCATGTTTAAAAAAAAATAGTTACAGATTTAAGGTACCGAATTATTTTTAAAAGATTATTTAACTTTTATAAATCAATGTTTTAATAAAAAAGTCACTTGTGGAACTGAGAACAGGAAATGCCAATAAAAGAGGTCAGAATTAAAGAAGACATATTTAAATAAATTTCTATGTTTGGATTTTCTCTGAAGCAACTTAAAGGGGGGGGGAAGCCTGCACTCTATGTTTCCTTTAGTCCCTGTGCAACGCATGATGAATTTAAGTTATTAAAAAAGGTATATAAATTTGACTATATACTCTGTTTTGAATGTGCATAGCCCTATAGATAAATTGAAAGAACAACAATAAAGCTCGAGCAAACCTGAAAGATAGGAGCTTGGATGCCCTCTCCTATTTTGTTCCGGATGTATATGTGTCGGGACATTTCGGCCAGGACATCGGTCCAGAGAGCGGGTTGCTCCGGTCCAGCCCAGCGCAGGGGAGGCGGGTTCCTGGCTTCGTGCTCCAGCTTCACTCTGCACGGCAGAACATGAGCGCTCCG
Organism: Jordanella pulchra; assembly: GCA_034780135.1. Lineage (NCBI taxonomy): Eukaryota > Metazoa > Chordata > Actinopteri > Cyprinodontiformes > Cyprinodontidae > Jordanella > Jordanella pulchra. The sequence goes on from JAUZNJ010070827.1 coordinate 25,339, forward strand.
CAGCCGCTGTTTCCTCCTCTGTCCGACTAGAGACAGGCGCTCATAGCAAGCTGTGCTCTGACACTGTGGAGCAGTCCAATGGAGCAACACAAGAGGGGGACCTGTGGGATACTTCAAAACCTCTGTTTAAAATGAGCCTTCTGTATGTAGTTCCCGATACAACAGGAAATTAAGTAATTTTACATATTTGTGAGCATAACAAATATGAACTACACCCTATGGTAAACCCTAGAACCCTAACCCTAAAACTCCCTGGCATATAATGAGCCAAATATACTACGATTTTGAAAATAAAATAATAACATACCTCCAGCTCTGATGTTTTCATCTCACAATATTTGATAAGGTACTGTTTGGGAAGTTATTAAAATGAATACATTTAATCTGAGCAGTTAAACTGCAAAAAATGAATTCAATGGTGTTGTATTGGATGTTGTAAATAAAGATGACTACTTTAGGAATACCTCACAATTGTTTAATAATTAATTTAATAGATAATTTCTTCCAAATTGACATGACATTACAGTTTATACACATTTGTCAGCTGCAAATTGCACTGCTGATTTGTAAAACTTACATGTGGTGTCTGTTGGGGCAGACAGACAGTAAGATTATTGTGGAAGAAGTCAGTTTGAGAAGATTATAACTTTAGCACATGGTGCCTACTAAATGTAAGTGACAGAATTTGGGTAAACTGAATCAGAATCAGGGCTCTTAAAGCGATGGGCCAGGTCAGCAGCAATATCCGGGTAGGTTGTGAGTAAAATGATGCCATTTTTTTTATTGAGAGCTTAGTGTGTTCAGAAATATCCCGTGCCAATACATCACCAGCTGTCAGAAGGTGGGTACACTGAATCAGTCTCCATTCTTTGTATACTATGTATATAGCTCAATTGTAAATAGTGAGGACTGAGATAAACTCTATGATTTCAGGGGTTATTTTTTGGGGTTCTAGTAAACATTTCAGTAATGGAAAAATTAAAACAGTGGAAATTTTCCATGGTTGATTGAGGTTATTTATAGACTTCTTAAAAAAAAAACTAAAGCTACAGATCAAAAAGCACCAAGACAAAGGTATCTTTAACCTCTTCCTGCAGCTTTTCATAGTCCCTGCTGTCCTGAAGTCCTCCATCATTATGCATGTCCCCCATAAAAGTAGAGGATTAACTGCTTGATGATTAATTTTCTGTTGCTGTCGGATTAGCATACAGAGAGAACAAAAATCCAGATGAAACAAATATTCAGGAGTAAGTGAATATTTATTTATAATGCAGGAGTCTTTCATGATCTGCAAGGAAAGAGAAGAAGGAGCTAACCCAGGAAAGGTTTGTTAGGAGAAAAGGGATCTTTATTTACAAAGGGAGACTTTAAGGGGTGGCACTGTCCAAGGTTCCAAGAAGAGGGCAGGTAGGACTCCCAAGATCATAAGTTGCAGGCATGCTTTTGTCAGGTAAAATGCAGGCCAAAGGTGAGTAATACTTAAAACTGAAGTTCGAAGTAACGGGTGACTGTGATATCAGAAGCGAATAATTCCCCTGTGATGTCTCCTTTATGGTGTTATTGATACCCAGAGTGGTCAGAAATATAAAAAGGACATTAAAGTACGTTTTTCTCTAGAAAGGTCCCGAAGGAGAGAAGAGCCAGTACAAGTTAACCAGGGTTGACCATGTTCCAGCACTGAACTATGAGGAGGTGGAGCCTAAAGGCCACAGGAGTAATTAAGCAGATGCTTGTTAGCTGTTCCTCATGGAGTTGCAAGACAGGGGAGGTACTAAACAGACAGCGCATCCCTCACAAAGTACATCTAAGATACAATCCCTCCTGGTTTGAACAGCCTGCAGTTTGAATACAGGGAGATACAGGTTCTACAGGGGATGAGCACAGAGGGTTGTTGGATGACACTTACTAGGTCTGGACTTGAATAAGAAAGGTGATATTGGAGATATTAGATATATGTTGACAAATTGGGGAAATCTTAAATAGCAACATGTAAACATTTCCATGTCAACACAAAATTATATCATTTTTGTTTATGGTTTCTTGAGCATATATTGTTGGTTCTAGATGTCTTAGACTTAGAGGTCAGACAATCATTTATGGGAAGATATGGACATTATAAAAATCGGTATCATTTTCACTGAAGTGAAGATATTAGTCTTAATTGCAATTTAGCTTAGGGTTTCTCATTATAATTTGTAGTGTGCTTTTTGCTTAATTTACCACAATGAATGGTGTTTTCCTTATTTGTTACACAGGTTTTGAGCTCTCCTTTAGTACTTATCTGAAATATAGAGTTGAAAAAAATTCCCCAAAGTTAATATTATTATATTTTTAGTTAATCTTAGTGAACTGTTTTGCAAGTTACATATTAAGAGAAAACTTTCCAATTCCTTTGCTATCAAAACAGTGTGTATTTGAACATATACAATGATGTAACTATCTTCATACTAAGATATTATTACAATTAATTTAATCATACTGTATATATACATTTTCCCTTTAATGTGTATATTTTTCTATATGTAAATTTTTCAATATTAACAGCTTGTTACATCATTCCAATGGTGAGCAGAAAGAGATATGTTCTTTTTTTGTTTTGAAACTCTGTGCTGTATCTTGTTTTGTCCAGCAGAGGGCAGTTTTATCCTAACAAATGCAGCAGCAGAAACGTACTATAAACTCAGCATGTCCAGAGTGAAGATTAAATGTACAGAAAACAATAAAACTGTCCTACTAGCAGTTATTTTGAGGAATAAACAACTGATTAATACTTGATTTAAGTACTACATCCACTGATAGGATAAAGGAGACACTCTGGAGTGATATTCTCATGGAATAATTTGTTCTGTACAAAGTTGAATGTGCTGACAATAAAATCACACAAAAATCATCAATGGAAATTAAATTTATTAACCAATTGCAGCCTGGATTTGGAGTCACACACAAAATAAATGGAAAAAAAACTACTGGCTGATTCAACTTTGATGTAATGTCCTTAACAACTCAAAAGGAGGCTCACTGTTGTGTGTGGTCTCCACGTGCCTGTGTGACCTCTCTACAATGCCTGAGGATTCTCTGGACTAGAGCATCTGCCAACTCCTGCAACCCAGGCATTTAGTTTTTTTTTTTTTTTTTAAGTCGTCGACCACATCTTAAACGGGTGTCAATAATTGAGGAGGGCACCGTATAATCATGACTGAGCTTAATCGGGGTCTTTTAAATTACTTTTTGTTTTGTTTTGTTTTTTTGAGTTTTTACGGCACTAGTGGCTTGTTTTTCAGACAGTAGGCTGACAGGGAAGGGGGTATGAGAGAGGGGGAGAGACATGCGGGAAAGGACCACAAGCCGAATTCGAACCTGGGTTGCCCTTGCCGAGGTCTAAGGCCTCCATACATGGGTCGTGTGTGTTAACCACTGCGCCAGCTGCACGCCCCCTTTTAAATTATTTTTAATCGGGCCTCTCCAGTGATGCTAGTTTGGCATGGCAGACCATGTCAAGAGTTGAAGCCTCTGGATTGGTAGCAATTATGTTCATTGGGTACTCTAGCCCCTACATAGGTGGACTCTGGAGGTTTTGTGGGTGATGGGTTGACAAAAAAGGGAATTTAGAGTATCTACTTGTCTAGATCTAGGGTAATGTTAGGATGCAGCATGAGAAAAACATTTGGATTAGAGGTTTGTTCCATATAGAGCTTCTCTTGTCTCTACTAATAAAAGAGTTTTCTTTCTAGTTTTAAGAACAGATCATACGGGGCTACTGCTCTTCATATCAGAGTTTTTCAGTTCCCCATCCACAAGGTCCAGTGCCCTGCAGCTTTTTTTGTGTCTGCTTCCATACATCATGTCAGGAATTGGGTTAGGTGAGGAGGTGAGGTAGAAAAAAAAACAATTTTTGATAAGGGTAATTGATACTAGTTTAAAGCCTGTGGGTCGTTTCAAATACTGCAAACTGGTCAGGACTCTTAAGTCAGGGTGGAAGTCCATCAGTGGTCACAATAAGTTCTCTCTAGATAATGCTGGCATTTAGGAACTAGGAAAATGAGCCTGTATGTTTCCTAAAGGTAGTTTATTTAGCATCGGGACCTCTCAGCGTTCCTATGGCAATGAGGATATACGAGTACCCATGGTCCTTTCGTGTGACAGGGTGTAAAGCCATAGCCTAACTCAAGGGGCTTATCTAAAATGCATAGTTTCTTCACATGTAGTCTGTGCGACATATTCGAATGTGTGTATCTTTATATGTTTGGGCTTTATAAGAGAGAGCTTCAGCTGCTCACTATTTCTTTGTTATGTTTTTTTTTTGTAGTTATTTTCCTGAAGGCTGTAGTCCTAATTTGACAAGTATTATTATGTGTGTTTCTGTTGTGTTCGGAAGGCTAAAGGCTGTCCTGATTACACAGAAGGCCAGAGCTGCTTTCCTACCTAAGATAGAGGACGTACTGTTGACCTTAAGGAAAGGTGAAGGAATAGAAGCTAGGAAAATTAGTTTGGAACTACTATATTTAATTTGGATAGAGATCGTGATTTTTTTAAATTAGGCTTGCATTTTGAGGATGTCTTTGATATTGGGACAATTTGCTGCCATCACCTTTTGACTGTTCACATTCAGTTTGAAAATAGACGTTCAGACTTTAGGTGAAGCAGAGAAACTCTTCCATTACTCAAACATCAACATTTGAGTAGCACTTTCACCTCCAGTTGCTATTTCTGTATGGTATCCTGGTGCATGCACTTACCTGAACACACTTGCACTGATGTCATGCAGCTTCTAAATTGTTTGTTCACTTGGCCTTTAATAGCCACCTCTACAGACCATGTGCAAACCTTTCTGTTACTCAACTTTGCATGAAGCTATTTAGAAAGGCCCAAAGATGGAAACATGTCAGTCCACTGGCAAAGGTAACAAAGCTAAAGGCAAACCTTATTTTGGGTTGCACCAGTGAAGCATGTGATGTACAGGGTCCCAGAGACAACATGTGTTATGGTAGCAGCTGGGAACTTTATATCATGCGCTAAACACGTTAAAAGGAGCCAATTATCTCCCAGACTTATGTCCACATATCTTCAGACTCACTTTGATCAGATTAATCTTCAAACTAATCTGTGTATGCATGTGATGGATTATGCAACTTTAAAACTGGAAGGATTAAGTTGCTTTGGTCTTTCTGAACCAATTAGCTCCATCGCTAAACAAAGTTGTTGCTTGCAAAAAAATAATCTACAAAAACTAGATTTTCAACTCCATGCTATATTTAAATTGGTCCGTTTATTTGGTATGTTGGTGGGTTTGTGGTGAGATTAAAATGTCACACAGCAAAGTGTTTGAGTGTTTGCTTAGTCATATACTTCGTGTTCTTTGTGTTAGGTAAAGGCTCCAAAAGGAATCTGCTCTTTCTGTACATCTTTAGGTGCTTTATCCACTTCTATAATTCATCGCTTCAGCACTTCTTTCTTGGTTTTACAATAACAAGCAGCAGAGATTCATAAGCTGGGAAAAAAACAGACCTCCATGTCTACCTGTGTTCTTCTCCTTCATGCAATATGAATAGTGAAGACATTACCAAAGAGAAAAAAAGGAAGATGGGTCACTACATATGAACAGCTCGTGTCTCCTTCTGTTGGTCCATGTTCCTCCTAGTTTTTATATTTTCTTTCTCGTCAGAGACTATATGCTCTGCTGCCTGCATCAGATCAGGGTTTTATGATTTAGACAAAATTAACTTTCAGTGTATCTGAATGAGTTGCTCTTTTCATAATATTATTTATTTGTACTGGCAATCCCCAACCCTACCAGGTGATTTTTTTATTGTTTTCTTGGTTCTCTTTCCTTTTTTGGTGTCCATGTGGATCCAATTTAACAAGTAGTATCCCTCTAAAACAGAGGAGATCAATAGTGATACTCTCAAATGGAATATTCTTATTTGAAGTTTTACTTGTTTGTATAATAACCATAAACTGAAAACAAAAATACAGTAATTAATCACATTTATAGATTAATTAGAGATGACAAATAGCTATTGGAATTTTACAACTAGTTTTATGTATTATGGGGGAGTAATGAAGGTTATGTGTCTCTGCAAGTCAAGGAATAACTGCTCAACCCTTTAACCGTGTGAATTAGGCAGAAACATTAACGATTAAATAGACATTATGGATGTGTACATGTTTATTAGCAAGTCCTCATGAATATTTTGTCTATCCTTGGTGATTTATTTGTAAACCACCGATTTTGTGCTACTCCATTGTCCTGTTGGTTTTGGAGCCAATATGCTTTTGGTCATCAGGCAGTGCACATTGGTCCCTCCCTATCCACCCCTGTAAAACATTTTCTGGCTCCGCTAATGGTTGTGATGTTTTCCCCTTAAAAAAGAAAAATAACAGTTCCTAGTTAATTTGTTATCATATACTGTAGAGACAAACCAAATTTTGAACCTTTGACTTCCTTTATACTTTTTCAAATTTTAAGCAGTTGCCCAAGTCCATACAAGCACCCAAACACCATGTTTATCTTTAACTTACATCCTAAAGATATTTTCTGTTTCTTCTAGTCAGGCAGGCCCCTGCTGCTCCCTTGGGAGCCCAAGTAAGAACTATCAGAGAGTAGATCAAGCTAGTAATTGTATATAGATAAAGGAAATTTAAACTTGAATACAATACCTTAGTTTAAAAAGTATCTCATTGTAAAAAAATGATTATGCTACAATTGCTTACCACCATTGCTATTTATTTATTAACCTTTAATTAATAATTCTTTTTTTCCAGTTTCAGTGGAGTAAAAATTTGTCATCATAAAGGTCCATTTATTAAAGTCCCTCTTCAAAATGGGAAAAGGTGATTTAACTACTTTACTGTAATCTGCTTATCCCTGCTTTCCTGGTTCCCCGGATAATAAACATGAAGTGACGCAGAGGCTTATTTCTCCTGGGAAAGACAACATGCCAATTGTTATTCTGAGATGTGTGCTTTTCTTCATAAAGCAGAAAATGGCCACAAGAACATGGTTCTTAAACGTTTTCACATTTATAAGCAGAGTTACAGTTAAGGATGCTTAAAATAACTAGAGTGTTATGTCTCATATTCAAGAAATAAATAATTGTAATAGAGTTTAATAAAAAGCATGTTTTTGCATATAGACGTTTCTGCAGGAGGAGCCTTATGACTTAATTTTCTAAGTTTTTTGCTTTGGGTCTCACATTACTTTAGCCCCAGTTATTTAGGCAATTATCACAAAATAATGTCATAAGTTATCACAGCAACTCTGAGAGGCATTGCAATTTTGTAAATATCACAAATAATGAAAGATATGTCCATCAAAATTCATTTATTCACTTGAATGTTTTTTTTTTCTTCACAGTATATATACAAAAATATAAAGTACCAAAAGTTTTCAGTGTCCAAAAATGCAGTGTTCAGTCAAATTCACATCAAGCAAGTGTTTCATAGAGTAAGAAAATGTGTTTTAGGGTTCAATGAGTGTAGAGTGTTTTCTGATTCCAAGCTGAATCCTTTTACTCTCTTTGCAAAATAAATTACCATAAACAGTTTAAGTCTAAAAAAAACATGCTTAATGCCCATGTCCTTTCAAAAGTATTGTTCACATTTTTACAAGTTGTAATCACAAACACCAGTGGATTGATTTTTTTTTTTTTTTCATAGAAGACTGATGTAAAAGTAGGATTCACTAGTGAATTAAAAGGGAAACTGAAAAAGTTTTCAATGTTTTCTTTGCAAATAAAAAACTTTAAAGGGTGACATGCATTACTATTAAACAGTCTCAACGCCTTACATCCATTGAATTATTGCTCTCCAATTTAACTAGAAGGTTTGGCAATTAGAGAATCAAAGAAGCAGTCTATAGCTCCACAGCGGCTGGAAATATAAACCACTAAACAGGACAAGTAATGCATTCAACATATTTGAAGTTTCATTGTTTAAATAAAGACAAACGAGGTTTTAGTTATGTTGCAACCCCATTAGTCTGGTTAAACAAAGCAAAATATAAACCTAGTAGTCTGCATAACAAAAAAATAAATACTCCACAACATTAATGTGGTGGCATCATTCTGTGGAAACTGTTAGGATAGATATAGTTTGGTAGGGTGAATACTCCTGCAAGGCACACTATAGTTATGTGAGGGTTTCCATACGTATAGTTTGTTATGGAGAAGCCCTGATAGAGACACACTTTAGTTATGACACAGAACCAGAGTGTGAGTTCTTGGAAATTGGGATTCTGCTTTTTTTGTTTGTGTGTTTACAGAAAAGAAATTAATAATGCTCCGGGTGTAGTTTTTTTTTTTTTTTTTTTTGGGGGGGGGGTTTTTTTATTTTATAAAACCAAAAACATTTAATAAAAAAATAAAATTTTTAAA